>JABFOV010003290.1:0-16837 GCA_022817685.1 Aradophagus sp. ZL-2020 | reverse complement strand
GAGAGAGAGAGAGAGAGAGAGAGAAAAAAGGAACTTGGGAAGAATCAAGCGGGGCGAAAAATGTCGGCCCCTGATCGGCGCGGGGGGACGCCGAGTTACGATTGTGAAACGGAGAAGAAAAATGCGAAGAAAACAATAAAGGCTCGGCGATCAACGCCGCGGTCTTTGTAAGCCGCACGCGTGCTGAGCTGGCCGGCTCTTCGACTACTTCTATTATTCAGCTATTATTATTACGGTCAAGACAGCCGGGACCAAATACGTCCTGCGTTCCCGTTGCGAGCTCATTGTGCGTGAGCCATTGTTCCCGCTGCACGTGCCGCACCTTTGTCGAAGTTAAGGTGCTTTGGATCAAGCGAGCGCCAGAATGCAGATGCGGGGCCGCCTTTTTATCGCCCGCTTTTTCTTTCGGCCTTAACCATTTTTCCGGCTTTCCCTCGCGTTTCCGCTTTCTTTCGAGTAATTATTGTAGGGAAAAAGAGAAGCGAGCCGGGCTTTAACATTCGTAAAAATGTAACGAGGCTTAGGCAAATGTTCGTTCAATGAAAAGTGGCATCAAGTATTCCTTTTGCGGGAGTGTTTAATTCGCCGAGTAATACCGGAGGGAGGGACCTTTCGATGAAACCTTTTCTACGAGGCACGGTGTTACGGTTCGAGCAATGCTCGGCTTCGAGTTTGATTATGTTTGTGGAAGAATGTTTGTCGAAGGACGAGCCGAGCGATGGATAAAGGCGATGGCTGAAAAATGGGATTGACGTTTGATTCGACGAAATCTGCTTTCGATTCGCTGAATGGCTGATTTTTATTTAAAAGCCCGTTGTAAATCTGCGACCCACGCTCGTAACGTTATAAAACAGTAATTGGTATTCTCATTTTCGAGGCGAAATACCAGCGATCGGTAAATCGATCTACGATCATTATTTAACTCACGTCAGCGGATAGTATATTGACTCTTCTTCATTACGATCTCACGTGTGTATTTTATACTAAGCATACGACTTTCGCAATATCGATTGCTTGTTTGCAAATTATTCGTTTTATAAAACAAATTTCGCTAAATAACGGCGACAACAAAAGGTGTTCCGAATCAATAGAGTTTTCCAACAACTTGACAAACTTGCAAGACGGGAGCTTTCGCCGTACTGAAAATGCATATTTTTCGATATAATTCTACATTCTTATTCACGAAATTCATCATACATGCGACATAATCGATTTACGTTCTATTATGTTGTTCAATTTATATCAACGTAAAGAAATTATAAAATATTTGCAAATGAACGGAAAATCGTAACAAAAAAGACGCGAAAGAAAATATTCGTTCATTAATCACACAAGTCACAAACACATGCTCCGACAGCAAACGTTTCGTTAACCTTTTCAAGGTTTCGTGGTAACGTAAATTCTATTAAAACTCGACCGCGAGCCCTTGTAAAAGATTGATTCGCCGTTTGTTGATGAAGTCGTCAGAATGTAATTTACAAAAAATAAAAAGAAAAATAAAAAGAAAAATAAAAAAATGTAACAACAAGGAAGGAGGAAAAAACAAGGCCAAAAAAGTGCGCGCGGGATACTTTTTCCACGAAGGCAGGCGATTCGGCGTACCAGTTTTCCCGGTAATAAGTGTAATTAAATAGCGCCAGGACTAATTATCGAGTAACACGCGTTGCGTCGCTCGCTCGAAAACGACTGCTCGGGCGTTTGCGGAGCAAGTGCTCGCTCGTAACCTCTCCTTGTACGTGCCGGCTGCGTATCGCGGACCTTTTAAATAAGGATTAATGCAATAACTGCATGGAACGTGAGAAATACAGAACATTAAATCACGATAAGAGCCCCCCGTGGAATCCAAAAGAAAATTAATTTTCTTTCTGGATTCGTTTTACTTTGTCGTTCCGTGCTCCGCGGAATACACCGCGCGCTCATTATTAGACTTGATTACCGATTCGGGACTCCGTTCAGATTTGCGGACTTGTTACGGATTATCGTGGTCGAACATTAGCAACCTTTTTTTGCTAATCTTTTCATTTGCGTTCTTCGTGATTAAGATGGTTGATTATATTTTAATTGTTGAAATGTAAATACTAATTTTAGAAAGCACAGTTCGTGAAATGCAAATATTCGTGAAAATTAATTCATTTTAATTATATTTTCACATTAGAATTATAATCCTTATATTTTATCAATTCAGTACCTTAAATAGGAATAAAATTATTATGTAACGTGAAACGCATTCGGTTAAAATCATAAAATATACAATTCAAAAAATAAATAATTGTTTTTTAAACACGCTGAGATTATTATTTGAAGTTTGTCATTTTTGTCGAAAGCGAATGAAAACTGTTATTGGGGAAAGTGTCGACAATAAAACAACGCGACTTATTTCCAACGACTGTTACTCTCGACGGCTCGTCAAAGAATGCCCTCGGATACGTGTTCCTCGCTTGGAAAACGGAAAGCTTATTGGCCAAACAAATAGAAGTTTCTTTAACTTCAAAATTTCACCCGACGTTATTCAGAGTTGAAAATATTTGATTATGCAGAATGGCATAACTGAATATTTTTGATTGTAATGAATTTTAATGTTAGAAAAAATATATCTCAACCAACCAGATTTCACAGAGAAAAATATTGCGTTAAAAAGGCAAATTTCATTTGACTGATTCAGTTCGTTAAATCAAACGTAGCATTAATGACCTAAACTCGGTACTCAGTCTTGGAACTTTTTGTTTAGTATTAAAGTTTTTAACAAGACTTGTCGTTGCACGAATGTAACATCAAATCATTGACAGTTTACCAGTCGATTAACATTCTGACAGTTTTATGCAACGTATTTTTAAAAGCTATCAGTAACGACTATCGAAATGTAATTATTCAATTTTCAAAGTAGATCTAAATTTCGTTTTGTGCAAACAATTAAATTCAAATAATTTTTAATGTAAAAGTTACTTTATTCCTTCATTTACGTTATATGAAGACTCATTTATTTAGTAGTTGTAACCAATATTTAATTGTTTCTTATATCAAAAAGACGACACTAAGGAATAAGATTGATGACTCAATCAAGTGTAGCGAATGATCTTGTTACAGGCGATGTTAAATTAACCAAGATATCCGTCAACACATTCACATATCGACTAACGCGAGCAATCACAATCTGCCGATTAATTAGACGACGAGGTTATGTTGTCGGCACACTGCTCGATAAATAAAGTCGGTTTATTTGAGTTACAATCTAGATAATTATTTAAGCGGCGCTGGTAACGCACATGGCAGACTGCTTGCTCGCAATCTAGACCGTCTGCGTTATCTGGATGGTTAATTGAGCAATCCATTTCTCTCGGCACCACGTCGCCGGCTGAATTTTGGTTGGGATACAATTTTGCCGGCACGATCGGCGGTCTTTAGCGTTAAAAGAACAAAGGGGGAAGAAGCGGGCAAGAAAAATGGAAAGCGACAAAGACAACGGTCGCGAGGAAGGAGACGGTCTCGGCGCCGGGCACGAACGATTCACGACGGTCGGGTTACAGCGGGTCACAGTGAATCGAGCAGCTCTCAATCCTTAATTCATCGCTCGTTGAGAAAGTTTCGAGCAGCCGCGTGTCTCATGGCAATAGGTATTATATACCCGGGGCTCGTCAGATTAGAACTTTGTGAGTCAAATTTATCGAGCGCCGGCGGTATCTTTGTGCCGCGTACGTGCGCCGCGCCGGGGAGGATGAATAGGAAAACCCGAAAATAATGCCAAGAAGCGCCTCAATTCATTATATTGGCCGACGAGCAACGCCACCGCGGCCGGATTTCATCGCTTAAAATACATTCAAAATTACTTCATTAAGAAGATAATAGACTTAGCGGCGAAGCCGCCGCTGCGTTGCAATTAATCGCTCTTTTTCGACCATTCTTATCGTCTATTTTTAACTATTTTTCGTTATTTTTAGCGCGCTCGTCCAGACGCACCGGTGTCATCGGTTCGACGACCTTGTTTTATTATCATTTTACATCGGCTTGTACACTGAGCAAAGTCTTATTCACAATCAGTTGTTACTCGGTAAAATTAACTGAAAATCAGTTTATCGAACTTGTTCGATTACTCTGTGTACGCAGCATTCATCATTTCGTTCTTTGCCTCCCTCCTTTCGTCATCCTTTCTTTCTTTTTTTTTTTCAAATACGGCACTGTTACGTAAGCAAATTGTTATGAAACGTTTGTTTTCAGTCAGTCTCAAAACCAACTCGCCTTTGATCGAATCTTGATCGGAAAATAATGTTTCGGCGCGGTTCCTTGACTGCTGGGCAAAGAATATATTTTACATTTTGCCTACTAATTTCCAATAAAGTGTGAAATCCCATGCTCGGCTTACGTTCATGCGCGCTTAATGGATTACTTATCTGAAAAGGTGATTCTTATAAACATCGCGTTCGATTTGCCCAAGTAATTTCACGGGCATTGTACGACTCGAAACGATTCGCTTAACACAATCCGGCGAACTCTGACTCGCAGATTTCGCCATTTCAGTAATATTAAGTAAATTATACACAAACGTTTGTACCTGAGTGCGTCGCCGATAATTTGCACTTTAATATAGTCCGATGGAACGAACGACGTTTAATCGGGCGCGAGTAACACAAGTTTACAATCCAAATCGTATTCGTGGAATTGATAAAAGTTTTTAAGCCTGAGCACAGCAACTTTTATTTCGCCTGGTTGCTTGAAATTGAAAACGGCCGGCTCAGTTCATTTTCAATGCGAAATCGGTGTCGGACATTCGGCGGCAAGGTCGACGTGGGAAAAAAGAAGCGCGGGGAGATGGGAAGGGGGGGGGGAATGGAGGACAAAGTGGGCACTAGTGGGGCTCGCGGGCAAAATAATAAATGAACGGGCGTAGTCTTAACAAGGCCTCTCGAGGCGAGCCCCAGTTTTTAATTGCTTGGTGAAATTCCCGTCTCTCGGTCGGTGCGTTCTTTTTCTCGTTCTCCATTCTTTCTCGGTGCCGCCTCTAACGCAAGATCTACAACACGCGGACCTCGCTTGTCTTCCTTCTATTTCTTCCCACCCCGTTTGTTTAACTGGGCCCCCTGCCTCCTTTCTCTTCCACTCTGTATGTTTTCTCACATACTTTCTTCCCCGTTCCCGCGGCCTCGCCGTTGCCCGTTGCACCGAGATTTATCGCATCATTGTTTAGTCCCGTAAGTCGTAAGCTCTGTCTCCGAACGATTGTTACCTGTTCGGGGGATGTACAGAGTGTTCCATAATTTTACCCTCTCGAGCTTTCAAATTTACTGCCGGCAAACTGCGTTATGTTTAATCGGATTAATTGATAGCGCGCTATTTTTATTTGACAAATAAAAACAGTAGCGGTTTTTTTGGCGGGGAGGATATAATGGTCAAACGGGAAATCAGAAAAAAAGAACCGCTCCACTCTTTGTACAAGCGACACATTTTGGCGAATTCGTTACATGGCTTTTGAAAACAAATATCAGGAGTGTTTAAAGGGGAAAGTCGAATCGACGAATGAATACTTCTTGAATGCAAGTGGTGTTCGCGCCGATAAAAATGTTTTATAAATTCGTATCGATACGCCCCCTTAATTACGAAAATTGAGCTTCATAAAATATAAGCAATTAATGAATGCTGAACTTGTGCTCGTTGCCTTTCGTGGTCTAAAAGTTCATTTGCGGTTTATGCGTAAGGTATAAAAATTTGTAGGGGCGAGTAAAAGCCGAGTGAAGTCTTGTTAGTTAATAATTTGAAAAACTTGCCAAGTATTTTCATTATACTGATACGGCTGGCGTTAAGAAATTAATAAGACGCTAAAATTTGAGCGGCGACTGGAACAGGCGAATTGAAAAAGTTGTATTTGTGTCACACCTACTGGCCCCGCGGTGTCTCTTAATTGAAGCCAATTAGTTGCACGGGAAACTTGGAAATGTTTCGTTTAGCATTCAAGTTCGCTCTTCGTTCGACGTTCTCACTGCGAAATCAATGAGTCAACTTTTGGCGTTCCACGACAAACGGTCCGTTTAGCAAATCCGATTGATGAGAATCCGTCTTTAAGGAATGCATTAGCAGTTCACTGAGAAAAATTTATATTTAATTTTTTCTTCTAAATGTGCGGAAACATGTTTTGTACTAAAATTAAAAGGTTTCAAAAGTACTACGAATTCAAATCTATTTCTCAGAAATTCGGGAACTCGTTAAATTACATAACAAATGGATCAAAGCCCGAAAAAATCAGTGACAAATTGCACGTTGGCCAGCTCTATGTAACGCGCGTCATAAAAAAGGCCACAAAGTGGACTGCACCATGGAATGACAATTTTGTTATCAGATTTGATTTTTTAAATTGTATATTCGAGGTTTAAATTCATTTTACGGATAATCTCTCCTGGAAATTGATATAGCAATAGCAGGGACGTACCGCGCGTCATTGATATGGCCCCAACAGGGACAATTTTGCCTGATCCGTTCTGAATTTAGTTCTGATGAGAAAAATTTTCCTGATCAGGCCCAGACGGGTGTCGTGAATTATAACCATACCAAAGCCATATCAATTTCCCGTACTAGGGACGTTTCCTCAAGTTTGGGGAGGGGGACTTAATAATTCACTCTTTACTTTGTTCGCCGATAAAATCGAGCTAATTGGATTGAATTTCGTGTGTCGTCGCGCCAAGTGGATTGGCATTTTCACACGCATGGTGTGCGAGACCGTGGCGAGGCCAACATTTCGGATTAGCATTTACAATAAGGAGGCGCTGAACTTGGCGATTAACACGCCGCCGACCTATTCAACCTCGAACCGACGATTTCAATGCATAAATTAGGCTATCATCTCCCTTGCTATTTACTCGTCATAAACTATTGCGACCCGTGGGCCGCGATGGGGCGGGGAGGGGGCGAGCGGTACAAGTGACAGACGCATTATGTGTCACTAATATACGCGTCTGCGCGGGCGCGAATTCCAAGTGCGAAAGTACTGCACTCGGGGCGACACGCGCGCTCAGCTGAGAGTTATACGACTATGTTACTTTGAAGCTGCATAATATGGAATATGCAAATATCGCCACCGTCGTCGTATTATACGTTGCACCCGGCCGCTCCGCGTCGATGAAACGCCGAAAAATCGTTACACGTGCTCCACTCAAAGACGTTTAATGAATATTCGACAAATTACAAGTTCGGCAGGACGAAAAAGGATCGAGCCTGAATTAGGCCCGTTGGGGGCGGCGCGATTGCCAAGTTGATCCGGCCGAAAGAAAGCCTTGTCGCAGAATCGACTTTGTTAGACACGCTAGCCTGCTGTTAAATTCGGTTGATTTAATTGAAATATACGAGTGTACGGGGCATGAACGGAAACAGTGCTTGGGGATCATTGGCCGAATTTACGGTCGCGTTGCAGACCGGCCAACTGAAAAGCAATATCGATCGGTGTATTATTTTTCGCTGCTTTTCCTTTTCTTTCTCGTGAAAATATTGCCGAGATGAATAGATAGTTTATCAACGACGGTGGAAAATAAATTGCCGCTGCTTAGCTGGAAACGCGTTATTCCTTCAATCCATTCACGGTACGATCGTATTTGTCCGCGTTGAGCGTTCACGAACTTGTCGCGCCATTCCGATGAATATTAACAACGTAGAGACGCGTTGTTCAACGTTCGCGCCAAGTACGCAGTTTTTATCAATTTACCTTACGAAGCGACAATTAAAATTCAGAGTTTCGTATACTCGCAATGCTTTGTGTGCAGGCAAGTGTCGTGCCGCGTAAAAACATATCATGGTAGATTATGTCGTTAATTATGTCTGCATGCAAAAAAAGCTTATAAATACTGCAGTGTTTATCATAAACCTTAAAATCGCAGTAATAACATTATTAAATTTAATTCGCGAAATGTCGTCTTTAAATATTACTTTCAGTGAGCATCGTGGAACTTGTATTGTTTTTTTTCAACGATTTTTTCACTTTTATCGTTTGAATAGTAAATTTCATAATTCGAATAGTAACTTTTACTATTTTATTCTCTCAATATTCAATGCAAATGCAACAACGTATATTTTTACCTACTTTGATGGTAGATATACACACGTAATTGAAATTCAAGATTCATTTATATTCGAATTGCCACTTGGGATATTAATGAAAACCCGATATATTAATTAACAATCTTTTGCCCAAGTATCATTTGCTAAATTGCTTAATTGATCCATGAAATAACGTAATAAATTACCAGGTATAATTGATCAACTTGCATCGTAAAAGTTACGAGTATGTTTGAAAAAGTTTATTCTGCATTTTTAATGCTAAGTGTAATTACTTAGTGAATAGCTATAATTACATTTGACTGAAGTAATCAAGTTTGATTCATTAATATCGATGCACACTGCAAGAACATCTTTGTTTATTTGTGTTTATTTTATCGAGTGATTATTCCTCGACGATACCGAGCTGCAAGTAGCAGACAAAAAATGGATTCAATGACACCAACAGCGGTTAATTTTGACAGCGCAATACAATTATACTACTAAACTGATCTGCATTTAATTTAAAATTTATATAGTCATTAACTCATACGATCCTTGCACGATTCAAATAATTTCGATAACGTTTTCGATAACGATCGATAACGATCGTTGAAAATTACATTACTTTTATATTCTTTAAAATAAAAATTGACGGTTATAAAATGTTAATGAAATTGTAGTAGACAACTTTGAACTGCGTTATCTAGCATGCGCATTGTAAATACAACGTAGACGTAACGACAAGTTGCCCCATTAACGGTACGTTAGATGCGACACGTATGGTGAATCCTGAAACAGGATCATCTAGAACTAAGCTAATGTTTGCGTTCCGTCTTACATAGAGCTACGATGTCCATTCTGCTATGTTTCAGAGGTATTAAGTGCAAAGCATATGTGTTTATTGCGCGAACAATCGCATAGTACCGGTATATTCTTAAGCAGCTTTGTACGCGCGCGATAAATTTTGATAATGCGTTTATCTTTGACGCAGACACATCCCCATTTTCAACAATTTTCCTAATAAAGATAATTAATATTTCCAACTTTTGTCCCATCGTACAATTTAAAACACAAATGCAAAAAAAAAGACACCTCGACTTTCACATTGAATACCGAACTACCGAACTTTTGCAAAATGATAAATTGTCCCGAATTTGGCAAGTTTATCAAAACAAGTGCAAACAGTCCGGCCTGTCTCTGCAATTCGTTTCGCCCGACGACGGAAGATCGACTCGGCCAAGCGGCATTGTTTCAAATGATTTGACACACGGCAACGGCTCGTTCTCGCTACGAGATAATGATACACTCGAAAACTGGCGCGAACAACGTGGATACGCGTGTGCGTTCGGGAGCGGTCATTAAATAGCGAGGCGTTTCGGTGAAAATGGTCGGCGAGAGGGAAAAGCGGGCCGCCACTTCTAACGCCGTATATAATAATCAAAGCGAAATGCAAAGTATGATAACCGAAGCAGCGTGGAGGCGATAACGAGATTGCGTTGGCAAACCTATCGGCCGGGACTGATGCGTTTGCGAAAGTCGCCAATGTACTGGACGTAAAATAGTCGGTCTTTATGACTAATGTGGATTATATATATAAATGCGCGTACGTGTGCGACAATGCCCGGCGCTGCTTTGCATGCACGCGAGGCCGATGTTGAACGCCGTGTATGCGCGCATGTGACAGTTTAATGCGCGTGGATTTGTACGCCTCTGCGGCTGTGTGCGAGCGTCACTGTCCGCCGTGTACAACAGGCTGCCCGGCCTATACATCGCCGGGACATTGCGTCTAATTGGCGGAAAATACGTCTGCATGGAAATCCCCTTTGATTATCCGCTTGACCGTCCCAAGGAAGCGCTCGGCCCTTTCTTTCCTAATTCCCTATGATGCTTCCGACACGGTCGGCTAAGCCCGTGTTTTATTTACCTCGCTCCCGACAATTGGCATTTCTATTTGTCCATAGCAATGCCGCGACAAATGTTGCAACAATAACGAGCACCCGAGCACGGTGTATTAATTGTCCGAGCAATGAAAGCAACAAACACTGCGCGCGGCAGTTTGACGCGAAAGCGACGCGGCGCAAGATTAATAGTTGGCGAACGCAATAAGATGGGGAGCTGTAAAAGCGAGCTCTCTCGGAAAGATTGAACGGCTCGCGAGGGCGCGCGTTTAATAAAAAAATCTACACGCGTGATTTACATGCCGGAGGAAAAAAGGGCAGCGCTTGAATGGCCCTTTTGCGAACTAATATCCAACTTTGGCTAACGCGATACGTCGATTGCAGCATGTTTTAACGTCAAACGGCAAAGTTTCGGTGCAAAGGGTGTCGGCGCCTTGCGGAATTCGCTTTCGCGGCCATTATTTATTATTTCCCCGTTTGACGCGTCGAAATTGCAAGTCTTTGCCGCGCACCGAAAAATCAAAGCGGAAACGCTCGCGTGACAATTAACTCGGATCTTTTCCCCGGGGAATTCAATTTCCGCCGGCTGTTTATTTCGCCGACGAGAAAACGAATAAATTGGTGTGCGATGAATGTCAATGGCAGTCGAACGACGCGAAAGGAGCGGCTGATGTGGGACGAGGTGGGGTCGTGGCATCTCCCGACGTCGAGCTCCTCTAAAGCGTCTTAAGCCGACACTCGACGATCTACCGGCCGATACGGTCCAACGTTTGTCCAGCGGCGAAATTTATTCGCGCGAGATAAGCGAGGGAAACTGACTTATCTGTGAGGAGGAATTACTCGCTACAAATGACATTTAAATGGCCCTCGTGTCACACGTGCACCACGTGCCTCAAAAGCCAATCTGCTCTCGACTGACAATTTTCTCATCGAATACGTGTCCCGGACTGACGGAACAAATTCATTTCAACACTTTTACCGTCGCAAACATTTTCGTTTAAGGGCCTTTTCACCCGACATCCGTCGGCCACCGAACGTTAATGTATTTCCTTTATATCGCCGCTTCCGATAGACTAGATAATTAATGTTCATCTTGTTCGTGGAACCGTCAGTTTTTTTTATGTATACAAATAAAAAAAGTAATTACATCGCATTCAAAAAAAGTGAAGGCAATTGAAACATTGTTGAAAGGTTTCAACCTTTAATGAGATATTAAGTATTTATTAAAGTGTACAAAGTAAAAAAAATGCTAGTAAATTAATTTTGTTTGTCGGTTTTTACAAGAACACTCTTTTTTGAGATTTAATTTAAACGATAGTCTCCAGATTGTTTTTTTATAGTGGCATTTGCTTAAATAATCATTTTCAAACATCAAAGTAGTGAACTTTGTATGTGAAAATATCGTTTCGTAAACAAGTATTGAGTATTAATTTTCATTTTGTTGATCCGAGTAATGAAAATGCAAGCAAGACGTTGAATTAATGACATTTTCTTCTACGCAACATAATTAATTATTGTAGATATGTAGATACAGAATAATGCTGTAGATACGAGTAGATTGATTACATTCCTGATAGCAAATTCGATACAGTTGTCTCTGGCGACGTCCATGCTTAATTTGTCACTTTTGGGCACGCTGTACTTTCAAATCTAGTAGCTAGACGCTTACCATCATTTTGTCACTTTATCTTTCCAGTCGTTTGCTGCTGCGGAGTAGGATCGATAGAGTTGTTTCCACTCAATTTGTTTTCATCATCGAAAAACTAAACGACATTGATAATACAAAAATTAATTTTCCAATTTGCTGCAAAAATGGAAAGACGTGATGAACTGAAAATGATAAATTAAGCCGGTTAATCCGCAGAAAATTGTTATCAGAGGCACCCATTGGTCGGGTATTAGTCGCGATTATTAAGATAAACAGCCGCCATTACGCGTGATTGACGAAAACAATTAATTTTATTAATTCCTTTTTTTTTCCGCAAACTCGCATTTCGAAACAAAAACAGTAGTATTTATTGACAGCCGGGTTTGCAACTTTCGCGTCGGTACGCTTGCCGAACTGTTAATACGAATTGATGGCTAATCAATAACACCCGAAAATAGCGTTGAGTTAACTTACCCTCACTAATTCGTTGTCATGTATGATTTTTGTCATATTTGTTGGAGTCTAATTATAACGATCAAACGATAATCATTATGGCACATTTAACTATGATACGTACTAACGTAAAACATGAATCATTAATAATCGATACTTCAGTAGTTTTCATTTTACGCGTGTCTCAACTGATTCGGACTTTAGACTTAATGATTTCTAAATGCATGTTCTTTTGTTACACTTTGAAGACGAAATTAAACGCTAGAGTAAGAAAAATTCTATTCAATGAGAACGAAATGCTTGCCTGACGAAACAATGTTTTCTTTGCTGCCCTCTTAATATCACTACATTGTAAATCACAAGTCGCGAAACAAGATCTCTTTCAGCAAGATCTAACTACAAGAGCCTTAAGATATTTTATTACAATGCTAAAGGATTCTCAGCTACTTCTTTATCGACTTATTTTCATAGCATTGTCATTTACAAAAGGTCTGAAACTCGAAAAGTATCGCGACGAGTAACGTGCAAAAAAGAAAGAACGGAAAAAAAACGTAAAAAAAATTCATGAAATTATGCAGCATCCTAACACCTTTCTCTGGAAAACGAAAGCATAATCCAGTTTGCGACAGTGCGGGAAAAGTCGAAACCATCGACGGCCGCGTGGCTTTTGAATCGGCGGGTGTTGGAGCGGCCGCACCTGCGGCGTCGCGCTTACATCGGCATTTCGGCAGGGAAAAAATGTTACGGCAAAGTTTGCGTCGCTTTTCTAATTTGTCGTTGACGCGACGGTATCATTTGATATGACGTATGAAGAATGCCGGGCCGTTGTCTCGCGCGCGCGCCTTCGCCATTAGCATAGAAATGTTTGCGGAATAGTTGGCTCACGAGCACGGCGGGGGGAATAAAAAGCCCGGCGCCGCCGAGTTTTTCCCGGCTAAGCTTTCGCGATGGTACAGGAAAAGGGCGGTCTGAGACCCATCAAAGCCACGAGAGCGCTTGAATAGGGCGTCGCGCGCGTCGCCATCCACGGCCACGGGTGTCGCGACGTCTGTTGCGTTCTCGGCTTTCGCCCGAGGCGCTGCTTTATGCCGACAATCTAAGAACGTTGCGCGAAACTCCGCCGTCGTCGGCGCTGCCCCCGAAACCATTTGCCGGAGCTCGCCGCGCGGGACCGTCTCGTTCTCGGCGCCCCAAAGTGTACCCAACTCGCTCTCCCGAGAGCCGCAACTTTGCCACTCCGTCGCCCTTTCTTCATCCGCTTCTTTCGCCCCAGTATTACAGTATTACACTTTTGCGCCTCAAACCTCGCCGCTTTACTTCCGCTCGCCCTCGATTGTTTTCTTTTCCCTTCGTCTCTTCCTCGACACTTTACGCGGCTGCCGAACGAATATTACGATTATGCCGGATCCAACGACGATTATTTTATTGTCCGCCGAATAAAAATAGTTGTCGGACGAATTTTTTTATTATTTATTATCAACCCTCTCGTTCACGAATTATTTTCAGTCAAGTCAGTGGACAGTCTTGTGTTTTTATCTTAATTTGTATCGTAAGAAATGTATAAGTGAAATACCAAAATTGAATAACAGAAGAGATAAAAAATTTTTTAATAATGGTAAAATAATTTGCACAAGATTGTAATACTTTGATTTTTACAAATATATATATATATATATATTTTAATGGGCGTACAACAATAATTCGAACCAACGGAACAAGTTATAACGTATTCATTGGCCTGTCAGAAAACGTTTAACGGAGTGGAACTGAAGCTTTAGTATTGATTTATTCAAGTCTTCGTGAATTATCAAGTTTCGGTGATGAAGTTCGATTGCCACGGCGCGTTATAGATTTGCGCGTTAATCCTCGCAAGCGAGGATCGCCGAAGCGAGCAGGTTATTTGTACTTATTAACTCGCGCGGCGGCTTAACTTGCAAGCGACTTTTGTCTCAAAAGTCGCATCACATTTGCGGCGCAATCGCGGCGCGCGCGAAATATTTTATCAACCGCGACGAATATAATCTCGGTCGTTTGATCCATAATTGACGAGCCTATGAAATTAGAGATCGCTAATGCCAGCGATTAGCATTAAGCGTTGATAAAGAGTTGCCGGTGCTAAAAAGTTGGCGCCAACGTTTCGCATTTATAATAACAGCGAGCGAACTTAAAACAGCAGCACATTAATGAACCTTTACATGGCGAAATTGAATTTCGCGTGCAACTACTTTAAGCCGCTTTCGTTGGAGTTCATTTGCCGTTTGATGAATTTGACAACACGGAGCCGATGTGTGGCGCGCGAGGAACGCGCTCGCGTGCAGCTCCCGAACGCGACGATCGTGCACCCGGTGGATTAACGTCGCTCTGAGGAACCAACCAATCACCTTAATGATAATTTACGATACAAGGTATAAACGTGTCCCGAATGGGATTGATTTGTTTACCCCCGAAGGATCATCACGCAATTTCGTGCTCTATGTTCATCCGCAGACTTTAAAGGTTACCCGACTCATAAGACTCGCACATTATTTTCCAGTCGTCCAAACGAACGCTAAACGGCGGCTTTAAAAATCTTTATTAGCGGTTTTACGACCGAGGTACTTTGTGCCCCACCACCGATCCGCTCCCAACCGTCGGTTATTAATTTCAATACACATTCTGACAGGTCGCTGACTTGCCAAGTTCAAGTCTTGCCACGAAACGCACTTCTGACGTTACGTGCTCGTTGACGTTAAGCAATTTCTTTCTTTCTTTCTTTCTTTCTTTACTTCGTTCTCTTTTTTTTCACAACTCGCAAAAATTAACAGGTTGAAAAGGTGAGATTTTGATATTGCTTTTCGCTCAGGCTTTGCGTTTTGTTTCGCTCGATGGACAGGTCGCGTTTCAAACTGGATTCCAAATTCGTTTACATCGTGAATAGTCGCGCCACTGTTTACAGCGTGTTCAAAATTTAACGTCGTTCAATTTTAGTTGAAGCGGCCGCTCGCTTCAATTGTTGCGGCAAACAACGCGCGATGATTTGCACGGAGCGTTCGTAAGCCGGTGGAAGCGCACTTTCCATATCGCTCGCTTCAAACAACTCACCGTCGGTGTTCATTTTCCAACGATACCTCCATTGCTTTGCGACGAAAACAAAGTCGGCGGAATAAGAAGGCGAGGGAAAATGATATTCCCGTCAAGCAGTTTCGAGCTTATCGAATAGGGCGTCGGTGTTCTTGGAACAAAATCGTTATCTTACTTTTGTTGTGTGCTGATTACTTCAATATTTAAACCAATTACTTTGAACATTGTAAAGGCTTTTTATCGATTTTTTAACAAGTGTTCGGGTAATTCATAAAGTCGTGGGTTAAGTGAATGAATAATCCTCGTTGCGTGTATGAATCTCGTCGCGTTTTATTAAGTGTAACCCTTTATAAGCAACGTTCCTTCATCTTGATTAACGTGTTATCCACAATTTAGTGAAATTAAGAACTACCGATTTACATAACAGCTCCGAATAAAGGATCTCGTAAAAAAGATCTGGGAGAAAAATATATAGTACCAGCATAAAATGCCTGTGCTTTGATCGCCTAAACTGAAACTGATCTTCTGAAGCATTTGAAAAGATGTCAATGTTGAGTGCTACCATAACAATTGAACACAGTAAAATCAGCAGTTTTACAGTTAGACACGGAATGCTGACATTAGTCGTTATGCCAAATTGTTACAATTACTATACCGAGGTTTTTCAAAAGTTATTTTCATTGAATAACTTATCCGAAAATTGTTGTATCTATTTATCCAGCTTGTATTCGCTTAATATTTGTTTTATTATAAAGTATTGTGTCACAGTTGTCAAACTTGGAAGCAACATGAATAACCGTTAGCAAGTGCTTAATGATATTCAAAAAGGTTTGGCAGCATGATCACTGAGTGAATTTTAACATGATTTTGTCATCTTTATTATATTCCAGTAAATTTACCAGCATATGATGTCCCGGTTAATTTTGGTGCCAATCATAGATGACAGTCTACGATGAACTTGTTTTAGGCTAGTTTTTAGTCAAACAAAGACCCGGCTTTGTGATTCTTATGAATGTAAATTAACTAAAGTCTAAGAAAAGTTTATTCTCAAATCAAGAGCATCTTGATGAAGGCTGAGCAAAGTATCGACACTAGCTGCCGGATATGGTTATAATCTTCCACAGGATGTTCGAGCCAGCGAGCTTTCGAGCTTAATACCGTGTCTTTCCAGTGGCGTCGTTCCCCGTGTGAAAGGGTGTGAACTCTGAGAAAAATCCTATTTCCTTTTACGCTGAAAAACGATTCTGACATCCCAACGTCATTTCTCTCCAAAGCAGCAGAGACGAAAAATCAAGTATATAGAATCATCTATTACTTTTATAACAACGTCATAGATTACGATCAGGATTATTATTTTTATTAAGAAAAAGAAGAAGAGAGAAAAAATCGTGAAAAGTGGAAATACGGTATAACAATAAATTTCATCCTGACTGGAATAACGTTCAGTTAAATACTTTCATCGTTCCGTCGAATTCGCCGAGAAACAGCGCTGCGTTTTTTCTCTTCTTGCTCTCCCCCCCCCCCCCCCCCCCCCCCCCTCCCTCTCCCCCCCCCCCCCCCTTCTTCCCTCTTTTCTCGTCCATACTTCACCCCCTCAACTCCCTATATCTATCTCTTCCCAACACTAATCTTTCCTTTCTCTCTTGTCTATACATCTTACTACCAACTAAAACTTTCGTCGTCTTTCTTTCCTGTTCTCTATATACCTAGTGCACCCCTACCAATCACACACATAATACATCTACGACTCATTAACCCCCTCCTG
>JABFOV010003289.1:0-16844 GCA_022817685.1 Aradophagus sp. ZL-2020 | reverse complement strand
CGCTCGATCTTCAGTACACCACTCCCTTTCGTGATTCCTCTCGACAGCATTGCGAAGTGTCACTATTTGTTTACTAGAGAGCGTTTTATGTGTTCATTGTGTTGTTTCTCGTTTGTTCGCCGTCTATGCGGCAGTGGCGGGGGGGGTGTGTGCGGGGGGCGGTCGTGATGTCTGCGGGGGGGGGGGGGTGGGGGGGGGGGGGGGGGGGGGCGGCGGGGGGGGGGGGGGGGGGCGTGGGGGGGGGGGGGGGGGGCAGCGAGCGAATGTACGCCGAGATAATGGAATCGCGCGGAATGAGGAAGCGCCCGAGCGAAGTAAGGCAGAAAACAAAGAGAGAAAAGAAGCGACGAGTAGGAGAAAAAGAAGGGGACACGTATAAAGAAGAGAGTAACTATGGACGTATATATCTTGGCGCGGTCGGGAGTGCCGGAACAACAAATAACGGATTTCTTTTTAGTGCGCACGCCTGGTCGCAGCGTCCTAGAGGGGCATAGTGCTCGCATGCAAATGAGCCGATGAGCCGGCCTTGCCGATAAATCTCGCGATTTGCAGAAACCGTCGAGCATCGGAAGACGTTAAAAGCTCGCGCGAATTAAACGTCGAAGTGGTGCCCGAAAGCCCGCTCACTTTCCAAAGCAAATCTTCGCATTTACATTTATATCTCCCACGAGAGTGACCCGAAAACTACTAGTATCAGCTGTTTATGCCGCTGTTTCATATGTATCATCATTTCGTCGTCACGAGAACTTTATTCGCCATGCGACTCCGAAGCGTTTATACATATTATTTATACGCTGGCACGGCTCGCGCGGCCGAATGCGAGATATGCATTATTTAGTAGCTTCGTCGACGTTTTTTTCCCCCTTTCGCCCCGCGACCACGAACAGCCGGGCCCTCCTTTGCGAACAATTCGAACGGCCTGGCGCAAATAGCCAACGCCGATGAATCCGATGAATAGCGCAACAGGTCTCGATTCAATTACACGAGAAACTGAAACGTAATCGAAAACGCAACGGCTCGGCGAATTTCGCGGTCGAGGAGGCAGGCTTGTAGTTTCGGCCCTGACACCCGTTCTTTCCTGCCCCACGCTTGTGGAACTTTATGCCTCATGAATGAAACATAGCATTGGCGACTCCGCGTTCGTGACCGTTCGAACGCGCCACGATAGCGCACGAGATTCGGGAAAACCTTCGATGACCTAATTCATACGACGCTGGTATTTGCGATGAAAGTTTGCAAAGTTTCTTTTTCGCAATGAATTCAAAGTAGAAACGTCTATATCCATCGGATATCAAGATCAACTTCAAACTGATGTCAGAAGGGTGAAAAAAATCAAAAATACTTTTTCTTTCACTCGGTTGTTGTTTTAAAATATTCAATTCTGTGTTTCGAATATAAAGTTGGAAATTATTGCGAAGAAAATGTTGCGAACTTTCATCAATTATTACACGAAACAATTACTTTTAGAGTACAAAAAATTACTAATTTTTATACAAACGAAATTTGAAATGATATTTGATCACTTTCATCTCAGGCTATCGATGCTTTTACTTTACTGAATTTGTAAAGCGATGGTCGACCGACATCTTTTGGGACAAGACTCGAAAATTTTGAAACTTCGATGTGATACGTGGCCATTCATTACGGCCCTTGGACTTTCACGGAATATAAAAATTTAATGTGCGATTATTCAAAAGCATTTAAAGAGAACCCGACATAACTTCCTGCGATTCCTCACGACGATAATGATGACGGATGGTCGTAGATCGCCGATAATGACTCGTGTTACAAACTTCCCGTCTTAGCTATAACCATTTCGAAATTCTCCCGCGAGAAAACCCCGACGAGACAACGCGTTCGATCGGAGGTCAGACGTGATTTTCTTGGCCCGTCGATAATTTTCTCCGCCCCGAGACAACGAGACACTGAATCGCGCGTTGTTCAAACTTGCGATTTTATCACGGTAATCAATCATGCAATGATACGGTGGCAAAGACAAGTTTTAATTAACCAACGAAGATTTGAAAAAATTATGTCGGTGGAAGTGTAATATTTTTTCCAGACATTGGAATTTACCTTTACAAATGTCACGCGTTACGGTTAGGATACTTGCTTTCAAAGAAACTAGTTGTCATTACCGAAAGATGGTGTTGAAAATATGTAACGCGTTACCGTTACTTCGGAAAAAAAGTAACATTGGTGCTATCGTTATTCAAAAAATGTAATGTGTTTGAGTAACGCGTTACTTTTAATATTCGAGATGTTGGTTTTCAAAAGTAACGTCAACGTTACCGTAATTCAAAACACAAATATAACGCTTTTGAGCAATGCGTTACTAGTAACAACGCTACTTTCAATATCTGAGTTACTGTCAAAAGTAACACATAAAAAAAAACGTAATATCAACGTTATTATTACTTAAAAAATGTAACGTTTATGAGTAACGCGTTACTTGTAACGACGTTACTTCAAATTTACATTCACGTTTATTCGCCTTTGGAAAAAGCAAAACACCCCGACTCATTTTGACATCGCGAAACCGCTCACTTTGCGATTATATTTAAAATCAATCAACCTAATTTCAGATAATGTTTAGCACGATTCGTGAAAAAGTGGCGCAGTTGGAGTACATAATCCTCGACGAAATGAAAGGTTTCGCATTAAAAACTTGATCAACTGATTCAGCCTTCTTTCTGTCGGGCCCGGCATTTGGTAGGACACGACGATAGTTGGTGTATAAAACTATAATCATAATTCCGTCGTAATTACATTTATGATCCACTTTGCCCTCGTAAATTGTCCTCGACGACTGGCACTATGCACCATCTTCACGGTCATTATACACGAAAGGGCCCCTTTTATAGCAAAATTCTTTTCTCGCCGCTTTTTTTCAGCGCAGGCTTCGTTAAGATGGCCTTGATTAAAAACCGAATTCGAACGTGAATTACACGCTTCTTAAATTGAAGGTTTTATTAATTTTAGATTACATTTACTGACGCGAAATAAATCTGATTTCAAGTGGACGCCGATAACCGGAACCAAAGAGATCGTGTTTATCAAAACCTTGCAAAGCAGAGGTCAAAGTCTTTTTTCGAAACCTACTATTCCGGTAGAAAATTATCTTACTTTTTCCGCAAAAAATTTACCTTCTTTTGAAAATGTACGATACGCAAAATTCGTTTTAAAAAACTTTACTAAACTCCACCACATTTTCGACAAAAATTTACAATCCATCGGAACCTCTATTAATGCAATCATTGTTTCTTTATCTAATACACACAATTGCAATGAACGTTAGAGGACACAAATAGAGGATATAACAATCAAAGTTGCAATAAACAAATTGTAAATGTGTACGTCATAGAGTATTAGTTTGACAATAATATGGCGTTTATCTGGTAGGGGGCTGGCTCCAAATTTCTTACTAGACTGATGGCAAACTCATACCAAACTGTTTCTAGACTTGTTTTTCCACACGGGTACATGCCACGTCTATACATATTTAAAGTACTTTGTGTGTTGGTTATAAGCGCATGTCTGAACTACGGCATTAAGTAAGAAGAGGGGCCTGAACGGAGTTCGGTCTGCCGGAAGTGGCGACCATTTAACAACGTAAGGAGGGCGAACCGTGAGGGAGTGGACGCATTCCTGGCGCAATGGGATCCGATTCCATTGGCTCCTGGTTCGCGGAGCGTCACACTGGTTGGCCAACCTAATAACACATTGCAGCGTAACGGACGACGGATGACCACGTCTCTTCTTCTCAGAATGTGAAGATTGTGCGCGCGGCACACTAGCAGACACCTTTTTCAGCAAATTCGCGATTCCGCCAAGTTTAAGATTGACATCTTTTTCTACCGTCAGTCGTTACTTTACAAATTTGTTCCGCTTCTTCGCAAAAGAAGAATATAAGAATTTCAACAAATCTATTTGATGCAAGTAATGTTTACTTGAAAGTAGAAAGCAAGTTTCTTTAGAAAACTGCAAAAAAAGATTTGTACGAAGCTGGTCTCGTGATGAAATCTTACAGGAATCAGCAGATCTAAATACAGAAATATATATACGTATCGTAACATTTACCGTAGTTGGATCTATGCATTTTTTTTCCACGTTTATGTCTCGTCGCACATCAAGCAAAGCTACATTTTGCTCACTAGAGATGAAAAGTATCTTTTCTTGCACTCGGAACGAAAAGTACCTACCCAAAAAGTTAAAACGAAAGTCGTCAAATTGCGACATTCGCATGTAGACCAAACAACAAATTTCAACTTTGATCAAGAAAAGTCTTGCAAAATAATAATTCTTCAATAAGACGTTTCAATATTGTCCTCCAAAGAAATAAAGTTGGTGGCCCCATGAAGTTTGCGTTAAAAGATAACGTCACACATGACACCTTTATTTTGTCCAAGATGACGATTGACCTTCAACAGACGGTTACGTCGCAACGTTCGCGATCGATGCGCGCAAACGAGCAGAAAAAATCGACTCCGACGGGTTTGACAATACATTTCGGCGCGGCTCAGGCACGGTCGAGCGCACTCACAGGTTGTAACGTCAGTCTGTATCCTTAACACGCCTGTAACTCCGCCGAGTGTCCCACATTAACACGCTTTAATCGCAAGACGACAAAATGCGTGTACCTTTTCGCGGGCATAGACCTCGCTGTCGCTTCGCGCCTCGGCAATTTCTCGGGCCCGAAACGCAAAGCCGTCGCGACGTATGCGACTATTTTCGAATCGCGGCCGGAATGCAAATTAAATAGAATTCGCCGGCAGCGCCGTGGAATGTTATAACCGGGCGAGCGTGCATGCGGCTACCAATAGACGGGGAATTACGTCGTCCAATAAAAGACAAACATCCGACAATTTTCGGTTACGCGTGATCTCATTAACTTCGGCCCGTTTGCCCTCGATCCCGGCTCGATGCGCAAGCCCTCTCGATCTCCCTCGCGTGGACCGCGAAAATGGCCGAAAAGGGCGGTCATTATTTTGAATTCGCTCGAAATATTATCGCAAAAAATGTATATTGCATCTTTCGGTGGCTTGCACGCTCACACGCATACGTTAATTGACGCTGCGTTTTACATTCATGCTGTAAATAATGTTTAAACAACCGTTGACCGACAAAAAAATTATCGGAGCAGCAGAAAAATTTTTCGCTTAATTTTCCTATAAATTTAGGAAAGTGAACTTATGAGTGACCATCTTGAATATTTTTGATAAATTTATGGAAAGATATTATGTAGTTTCTAATATTCGTGCTTTAATTCGAGGCAAATCTTTTATAAATTTTAGAACAAGTCATAGAAACTTGACAATTTTTTCTATAAATTGATTGGACAAATTTAGGACTGTCACTTATAAGTTAACTTTCCTGAATTTATAGGAAAACGTACTGTTAATTTTTCTGCGTGCAGTTGTCTCTAAAATATATCATTGAAATGTTTGAAGACTATTAATTTCAGTTCATAAAAATAGTTAAATATCGAAGTTCTTGTATATTGAATTCTATTTATCTGATAAATATATAACGTACATACGGTCCTCTCATTTTACTGAATAAAAATCTCACTTTTGATAACTGACGTCGACATGAATTTCAACGAAGCGACTTGGCATTTTCGCAACAGCTTCTCGATCGGGACGAGCGAATTTACAGCTGGAGCCGAGGTGTTTGGGCGCGAATGACGTCAAGAGGAATGCAATTAATGGACTGCAATAATAAATATTTGTGCCGTTAAAGAATTCGTACGGAATCATGACGCGTTTTCATGTACGAAACCAACGGCGATAGACTAAGGCGCGCTCCTCATTCGATCAGCAATGCGAAGATGTTGGAACGAGATAGTGTAAAATTAATAACGGACGGTCGGATAGACGCGCGGGCAGAAGCGAGACAGATTAAAAAGAAAGAAAAGTCGCGTTTCAACGGAACGAGAGAAATACGTCGCATAACGAGGGTTAAGCTCGGAGATTGTGTTTTGGAAGAAACTTAATGATGATTTAAATGTCGCCGGATAAGAAACGACGAATCACAGCAACGGAAATCTTATCTTTTAATAATGACGGCGTTCCGTGATTTTACCGTTATATCTAGAGGATATCGTTGCGATCGGCGCAACAGTCCGTTAAATTAGTAATCTAGTTACTTTAATCTGGATTAGTGATGCAACTAATACCGTGATTAGAAATGAGAAATCAAAATTGCATGTTCCGATGATTTTCTGCATGAGAGTTGTTGAATCGGTGTAATTCAATCGTATATTAATTTAGAAATCAATTCTTTCGGATGTGCAAACATTGTAGGTATGGAGCCAATGTAATCTTAAGAACAAGAGTTTCATTTTGAGATACTTTTTTAAAAAAAAATATCTCGTGAAAAGTGTGAAATCTGCTAAGTAACAAAATGCCACGAGTCTTGGACTTGGAGAAAATTTCAAGATGCGAATTTTTGAAACAAAAATATGAACGTTATGTAACTCGAAACTGTAATCGTTATCAGTTATTCAGAAATAGACACTTTGGTTCAAATAGAAACGAAAAAAAAAGGACGGACATTTTATGTAAACACTGGAAATAAACAAAGAAAATGTAAAGGTACCTTTTACCTTTGTTTAAATTGCCTGTTTGAATATTTTATTAAATAACTAAATCACTATTAATTAAATGACTCAAATTTATTTTCTTTCCTTTTGCACTGCAGTGCAAAAATGAATTAAAAATCGAATCATAAGAATGTCAATACATAAACTCTATAATCAATTTACTAAACGTTACACTCTTCAACATGATAGAATGATAAATACAGATGACAATTATGTCTAAACATTTGTCACGAAGCATTAGTGATATACGACTAGAAGCATGTTTATCTTTTCAATAATCATTTTAACTCGACAATTCTCTTCATGTAAGACCGTTAATTGAAACTTATATTAACATTTACATATTACAATCCCTCCTTGAATTGCATTACAAGTGTTATTCCAGTGTCCTCTTGCAAACGTCTTTTATGAATACTTAGGATAAGAGCTGGCAGACTACATAACCGTCGGGACTTTACCGTAAGAAAATTTTCATGCGCGACGAAACGAGGAGGCGATTTTTCTCTGTCGTATACGAGTTCTCGCGCACGGTACAAGTGATGTCCTTGACGAACAGCAGCGGGTGTACCGCGCGTAAAAGTCTCGTATATGTGACAGCGGCAAATAATTGCCACGACGGGTGGCTACCGCGGATTTTAACCAGTCGCCGAACAATTTTTCCGCCTTTTTTTCGGCCGACGTGTTTCTTCCCCCACCACTTGTACTTTTCAACACGACACTTTGTGAAAAGTTAACGAAAAACGAATAATTTTGTCTCGCGCGACTTTCGGACGAAGATTCGACTTTTTTGTCCACATTTTTCAAGTTCGGTGAGATTTCCGAAATTTCGAAAACCTGCAAGTGAGAAACTATGTTACGAAATTCTAGAAATACGTTAGTAATTTTCGGAGGGATGGATTTCAATCCGAATGTCCTAAAATTTGTTTCAGAAGTGTCTAAAAGTATTAAATTGACAATCATTTGATTTCGAAACTAGAAAAATATGTCTAGTGTATTTAACGATTGATATTTCAAATGATTAATGAATAAAAGAAAATTATACACACTATATTTATGCGTAACGTGTTAACATGTATATAAAATGTGTAATTTTATATTCATACTTTATTTTCGACTTCAACCAACCGCTTATAACGGGCTGAATGCCTCGTATGACCAATAACACCATTGCAGGTCGCGTTTCTTCATAAACAACACGCAAATTCTTTTAACACGCGTCGGCCAGTTGAAGTTTAACTCGACCGATAATTATTCAATACATCTTTCATTTAGGCCTCGAGCGTTCGTACAAAAGTCCCCAACTAGCGTTTCTCGTTTAGCAGGCGCCTTCGCAAAAAAAAGGCTCTCCTCAAAACACGCAGTTCGCCTTTTGACAGTCAAAACGTTTTTTCTGATTAAATTTCAATACACGAAATAGTTGAATGCTTTGATATATTGAAGTCAGCATTGAAATATTAAATAGAAAGATTGACGAATTCAAATGAAGAAAAATTTGTTCGTTAAATTCTCTTTTGTAACTACAAATAGAAGGTTTGAAAATTGATAGAAAATAAGACGAATTTAAATTTTTATTAAATTTAAGGACAGCTGTATCTGGTCAACATTTGTGACTATACACTGAGAAAACCATAATATCAAAAGAATAATATACATATGTCTTTTTCCAATAGAATCATTTTGTAACCAAAGTTACTATAGGATTGTCAAGAATCGTTTGGATATAGTAAAAATCATGTTTTTAATATTGTAAATTATAATTCAATACTACAAATAATTCGGCGCAGTAGATTTGGCCCAACTGAGTTGTAGGTCGTGCATTTTTTAATACCAAAAAACCACCTGAGTTGTAGATGGCGTCATTTGCAACATGTACGATACAATTTGATTTTCTCGGTGTTTAAAATTTATCCAAATGCAGATTCGTTGAATTTTGCACTTTGCAAATCGTGTAGCCAGGGAATATTATTGGAACCAATTGACAAAGGTCAATGAAAGGTCAACGAACATTTGTACAATACACTGAGAAAAATGTCCTCAAAATTTGCATTGAAGTAAAAGGATTCTTTTTGCATCAAAAGAATCCAATTTTAAGTAAAAGGAATCCTTTTGTAGCAAAACGGCGAATTTCCCTTCAAAAGGATATTTTTCTGAGTGTAGGTGGCTAACACCAACGAGTCTATTAGACTTTCGTACGACTCCCGAAACGCATTCCTATTACGTCGCTAACTTCTATCGAGGAACTTATCAACATTCTTTATCGATACGATAATAATTTATTATACCATTACGCCTGTGGCCGGGCAAGTCGGCGAGCAGAAAGAATAGACCCTCCCGGTGACGCGCGGCCACTTCTCCGCTACGGCCAAACCGAGGCAACAACAACGGTCCGCGCAAAAGCTGCTTAAACGCTTTACGTGCGATCGCCTGAGAGATTAGATACCGACGATACTCCTCCGCTAGTAAGGCTCGCAATAACTCGCTTGTTTATGAGATATTCCCTTCGTTAAATTTCGCTTAATGTCATAAGCAAGGCCGTTAAATAAAGATCTGATTTCCTCCCTGCCTTGAACGACTGTTGCGGAGTTATTGTTGTAATTGTAAATATACGGTTCAAGGTTGAGGAGAAATCATTGGAAAGGACGAGCATTCGTATTCGGCCAGTGCGGTGTTTTTGCTTTTATTCCATTTCTCGTTTGTCTGTTCTATTCATCCCTTCGGAGTTGTTGGAAAAGTATTACATTAACTCGAGTATTCGAGGCGTAAAAATTGCAAAATAATAAAAAAAAATTAAAAACATGAAACACTTAGAAATGTTTGAACTGCACCGAAGCAGCGGTTCTTAGAATAATGTCTAGAATTTAGAGTAGCTTCCAGAAGCAGATGAAGTTGTATCACCAAATGGCAAATTTTGTCATCATAAACGATATAATTATTGTCGATCCAGCGCAGCATGACTTGCAATATAACAAACTGTGACAAACAAACGTAACCGTAGCGTGGAAACGCACTTTTCCCACGTACTCCTGCGGGTGACCGCGCTTTCGCAAGATAACAAGACTCGCGTAATAACGCCTTGCCGATTCCGTCACTTGAACTGCAGCCACCGACACGGCAATTTCCATTTTCTCTCTGGTTAGGTCGCGGACCGCCCCCCGCATTTCGTCCTTCGCCTTTCCATTCTTCATTTTTTTTCTCCCGCTTCTATCCGACCCTCGTCGTCCTTTTTCCCCCATCAGCTCGGCATTTCACTTTTCTTTGTCATTTAGTCAACCGCAAAACTATCAAGGCGGCGTTTCTGGAAAACGATCCTTTAGCAAATTGCGCTGACCAAACGTTAAAGAAGATTGGCCCGAAGATTACCGAGAACGATGCGCTCGGTAATAGCGAAATTGTAGACACAGGCGCAGCCAGCGGAAAACTCGTTTCCGCCGAAAAATCCGTCCGGGAGACGGAGCCCGCAGTCCTTCGGGAAGCGACTCGGCGAAGAATCGGCCCGAGAAAAGGGAATAAAAAACAATTAGCCGCGATAAATTATAGGCTCGCGTTTGTCTCGGGCCGGAAATGTCGGGCGTTTTTCGTGCTCTTTTTTCGCCCGCGCGGAACACAATTTCGCTCGTAGTCACCCGGGCGTCGGAATGCGCAGCAATTTGCGAAATCGAGAGGAGGTATACGATCCGCTCGGCCGGCCTCTCGCTCGCACTCAGGCCGGGCTTGTTCGTTTCTCGTCGTATAACGAAGCGTGGCACGACAAAAAGTCGAGAATTTCGTGGGCCATTTTTCTCGCGCGCGGATGTCTTTCTCGCGCCACGACCAGCCAAGGTAATGTACACCGGCGGAGGTCGCTTGTGCCACCCTCCTCCTCGCCCCCTCCCCCCGCTCCACTAACGAAGCCAACACTCGGCGGTTCTGGTCCCTTTCGTGGCCCACGACGCTTATACATATATGGGACCCGGTAAATGTAAATTGATCGGAGCAACGTTCATTAATTAGTCGTGCGAGGTGGTGTGTTTGCCTTCCCCCTGCCCCGCGGTCCATTCGTTGCTCATCGTGCCTAGGGCTTGATGCTCCGCAAATGGCGCCTCCCCCGGAACCGATTCGTGTCGCTCTCAGCTCCGTTCGCCGCGTTTCGCAACATGCCGAGTCAATAATTGTTTCAGTTTATAGGGATTAATTGGGATCGGTCTGATTTGATTTCGTTACGCAACGGGTCGAATGGAACTGAGGACCCTACGGAAGGGTTCGATGATCATTTGTTTAGTAATTGTTTCGAGGCAACTACGTATGGGGTTTGTTTGTTTTGTATTTTGCAGACGGAAAGAACAAATTATAAAATTTTGATGCGCAAGAAGTTTGCAACGTTTATTTGCAACGAATTCCAAATTCTATGAATTTTCAATCAAAAACAATATACTTCTAACGAAGAAAGTAAACGAGAAAATTAATTATTCAATTTTATATCACGTTGATATACATTTCAGTTCTGATTTTGATTGTTGATGGACGAAATGATAATTTATTAAAAATTCGTTGCAAATAAACGTTGCGAACTTCTTGCGTATAAATTTTGCATTAAAAGATTTTCCAATTTGGTATACGATTATACTGTATAATATAAGATACAAAGTATATACCAATAGTTTATGTAAAAATGTAGATGAAATCAAGAAACTGTAACTCTTGAAATTATTGAACAAAACAATATACAATGTGTATTATACATTTTCTTTTTAAATTTTATTTAGCAACATTTTTTTTAATTGTTCGATTGTTCTAATTACATTTAAATTTCTGCACACGAAGTCAATAACTTATTTATTATCGACGTCACATCGAAATTTGATTATTACGTCAACTCGTTCGTTCGCCATTTGTCGAACATTCATCATTCTTTTGTCGAGTCTGGCGGATTCCACTCGCACGGTGTCGATTAAAAATCGTGTGATATTAATTTAACATTAATGAGAAGTTACCGCGGCCGAGAGATCGTATCGGTAAAATTTCATAATTAACTTTTAATTGCTAAAATATATTCGTACGTTTGAACTGGAATTAATTAAAACGCACAGTTGATCGATGCTATCGTGTCGCTCGGAAAAATTACATCAATGAGTCGCCTGTAGGTATTTAATTGCACTTTCGCGCGAACGAAATTGAAAAGTTGCCGCGAAAGATGATAGCATGTGCGTCCTAGAAATGCATTTGGGTGTGAATAAAATGCATGTTTCAATTATATCAAGAACTTTTTTTTACCGAAATTTCCTGTACGTTTTTATTATTTTTACAAGAATAAAAAACTAGTGTAATTGACAGGAAATTTAGTGAAGTGTATTAAGATCAAAGTAGATTTCATTACAATCGTTCATTTTACTACTTCAATTTCTCAATATTTTCTGATGATTCAAGGCAAACTTTGAAAACATACCTGGAAGTTTCGGCGCATTCGAATTTTAATTTACTTTGTTTTACATAAGATTTTCGTGAAGGCGGAATCAGTAAACAAATAATATTATGGTAATTTTCAAAACATTTTGTACAATTGTTCATAAAATTAAAATCTCTAACATCTATTTAACAACATATTTCGTAATCAAAATAAAAAATGTTGTCTTCTATAACATGAATGTAACCAATTTGTTTCTTGTAAAATTATTCAATAAAAAGTATAATCTCGAAAATTACATTTAACTTTTGTATCCAATAAACGTGAGAAAACCTAGAAACAATTGTTTTTCATAGCAAAATTTCGTTTTAAACGCCTCCCAAAAGAGATTTCTTATTTTTTATTAAACTGTTGTAATCATTGAAATTTCTCTACAAAAACTACTAAACAATACGGATATTACACGTAAACTGACATAAGGTTCACGAATAGTTCGAAATATGTTAAAATCTTAATTTTGACATCTTCTTCAGAAGATAAGATCAACAGTCTCGGCCGATTTCTCTAATTTGCCGTACGATTTGAGGAAGATACGAGACAACGTTTCGCCGAATTCGAGGAGTCGAATATACACAATTTCATTCGGCAACAACGGACTGATACGTGTGGTATCTTCTCCATGTGCGGTATCTTCTAAGCCCAAGTAAATAATAACATCGCGCGCAAGGCGCAACGATCACGCGATACCCGAAAGTCTCGCTCGCAACGGGGGATGATTTCTTCGGCCGATAACTTGTGCGCCACGTTTGTTCCGACCGAACGAGAACTTTCTCATGACATATGTTTCGGCAACCGCGTTTTTCGCTGTAATTATTGGCGGAAGTGGAGTCAAATGCCACAGACACAATGGCCGAACGTGGCCCTAGTGCGATTATTTAACAATTTAACGCTGCTAAGCGGCATTCGAAAACACAATGGTCCGCGACGTGTCTAGAAAATGACCGTCTCGGTCATTTAACTTGCGCGCTAAATTGCTACATTCCTAAGTTCGGGAATTATGGTCAATTACTAGATTGCGGGAAATTAGGTACGCGAAGATGAACATTGGGTATCTGATGGAGAATGAACAAGAAGTTCGAACTTGGAAAAATTATTGTACAATTGGTGTTTGCGAATTGCAAAAAAACTGATCAAACTTTCCCCAAAATGATAAAAGGTTGGTAAAGTAGTCAATCAAAATCGATATTAACATATTTCTGTTTAAATGAAGAGACTTCACAACAAAAACAGAAAATTGTTTCATGAAAATTTGTTTAACTTCAAATCCGTATATTATGTACGTGCAAAACTTCCTGTACATGATGGAAAGACCATGGTGAACTTCATTGGACCATGGTAGACTTCATTGGAAAGTTGAAAAAAAAAAAAAAATATATTCGAACAGTTTGCATTTTTCAAATCATTTAAATATTCAAGCTGAGAAGGGTTTGAAAAACCACCTTTGAACTGTTTGAACATAATATTTATTTTCTAAACAGCATGAATTTGGACCTAGATTGTTTTAACTGTCTCAACATTTAGGACGTGTGTGAACAGTTCAAATATCGAACAGTTTAAATTTTCGAATTGTTTGAACTTTGAACTGTATGAACTTAAATACTCTGAACATGTTAGAACTGTTTAAATATTTGACATTTCAAACTTTCGAACTGTTTGAACTGTGAACGAAAATTTTGATGACCATTCACCGATGCAATCAACGATCGGCCGAAGTTCAATTTCAAGCAAAGAAACCAACGCAACAAACCCGAAACCGAGCACCCGGTGCTGAACGAGCCGCACCGACGATTTACAAGCGACAGTCTGAAAAGTTACCAAATAACGCGCGTGGTTGCAAATGAAAGGGCGGTGGTGTGAAAAGACATGAAAAATGCTGGCCAAGGGCGGTGCCCGGGCCCGCGGTCCCCGGATTCAATAAGCGCCTCGCGAACCCGGAGCGCGGAGCCACTCGGCCCCTCGTTTCCCCCGGGACGGGCTCGCCGATACGCAATATTAATTGCCAAACTAAATACAATAATTGGCGAGCCGGATCTCTCGGCTTTAATCACTTCTTCGTTCGATAATTACACCATCAGCGCCAGGCAACGAAAAAACGAGAACGCAGAGGCGAAAACGAAGGAGGAGGAGGACGGAGAAAAATGAAGTAACGCCGCTTCTGCCGCGGAACCGAGCGATAGATAAGTCCGTACTTTACGTCGCACGTCGAGTCACGTATCTGCGTGGGCTCGCGGACGTACGTACCAAATCCGAAGCTGCGCATTAATTAAATCCTAACTCCGCGGATTAACGACAGTTGACATCGGCCGGAGCGGATTACCACGCTTATTATTATCGTCAATTATCGGCGTCGCGGGATCAACGTCGCTAATTATTGTTGCTCGTTAACGACAGCGGGGTCGATATTTTTAAGCGGCCGGGTTTTTGCCGGCCGGCCGCGCCGGCGCAGGGGAGAGGCGAAGAGAACGGCGAGTGGATTTTGCGGGCAAAAATTGCCGGAGATGAAGAGCCTGACGAATCGCGATGAAAAGGGGTTCTGTTTGTTCGCGAGGAGGCGCGTTATGTGGCGCGAACAGGCGATACCGATTGACCCTTCCGCATTCAGCGGCCGGCACCATTTTATGCAACTACCGTTAATCGGGCTTCATTTTGTCTTCGCCTTTCTTTCGCGCCGGATTGTTTACACGCGAGCCGAACGAAACGCGGATGCCGCGTTATTTTTAGCCCCGGCCTCTCCCACAGGCCGAGACACACGTGAACTCATTTGTTAATCGGAAAAATGCCCAAGCACGTTGGAAGCATCGAACGAGGCAACGTCATGGGCGCGCGTAGGCACCGAGCTGATCGATTAAGCCGATAAGAGATGAACAAAAGCGGAGACGAATCGGGGAGGAAATGCACGGGGGGGAGGGGGGGATGCCGGGGAATCTGACGGAAGAGCAACAAAGCGGTCGAACGAAGGAGGAACGTTTCTTCGTTTCCGTTTTTTTCGCGGCTGACGTTAATTAATAAATTTTTCGCTCCAACTTTTTCTTCGTTTTCATTTGTGTAGGAAATGAGTCTATTTATAAAATATTGACACGTCGAAGGAAGGAAAAAATTGGCATTGTTATAAATATTAAATGACAGTATTGGAAAAATGAAAGTTTGGAATTTACAACTGGCTAATCACGTGGTAAATGTCATTATAATTTCAGAAATAGTAAAACATGAAACACGGGAAATAAGAATTTGTATATGTTTGATTTTAAAATATATATCTACATACATATATGCTATTTATTATATGTATGTCACATGTATATGTTTTTGTAGCAAATGCATCATACATACGTTTATAATGTACAAGTATATGCATGTGTGTATTTATTACAAAAACAAATGTACCATTTCGATACACTTTTGGTATCTTCGTCTTAAACACCATCCAAATCATCAAAAGAAAAGTGAAAATAAAATTATTAACTTAAACTTGTTGCACGTTGCAAATATGCAATTATAATTCCTATTCCTTTATTCCCTCTCCAAACAAACAATAACTGTTCGATAGTTGGGATCCTTGTCAGAGAAATTCAAGCAGTTAGCCTTCCTCTATTTATCCAACATTAGATCGCGATAACGTCCACGTAGTTCAGTCATCTGCATTCCCATACAATATAAATGAAGTTTTCCGAGTTTCTCACATTGGCTCGAGCAAACCTTTAATCACATCCTTTGCAGACAAACATCATTATAAATGTCTCAATTTAAAAAAAAGTATCATGAAATTCTACGGTAAAAGAGAAAGATGGATGATTCGGATGTAGAGAGTGTAGAATATAAGTGTTTCATTTTTGTTAAGGAAAATATTAATTTACAAATTTTTTGAAATATTTTCAAATGTATTTGTTTCAAAGTTTCAGAATTTTCCTTCGATTCCCGGACATATTTGTAGTAAAAATGTTCGTTTAATGTAATACAAAAAATCAAAGAACTTTAATTATTATTAAAAAATCATTTTTTGCACGACCTACCAAAATTAAACAAAATGATGACTTGCCACTTGAAATTGTTAATTCCACTACAAAAACACTAAATTCAACAATTTTTCATAAAAAAACGATCTGAAAGAAGATTTTCAAGAGACCTGTCGCTATTTTTTCACAGGCGTGATAAATCGTTAATGATTATGATATAATGACGATGACCTTTTTCGCACTTGGCGCGACAATTGAAACTTGTTGCGGCAATCTTCACCTCCGGTAATGGATCGGAACTCGGGTGCGTAGTGCTCCTGTAGCCGGACACCGAACGCGACGCGGTTCGTTCTGCCTGTCAGGCTGGTTCGGCAGAAACAAACGCCGACATTGTAAAGATAACGCGCGCTACAAGCGACCTCGAACGCGGAGCCGGAACGCGGCGCGTTTGAGTATTCAAGTCGCGCTGCGTCATAAACTGTCCACCCGCGGCGCGACTGCGCAGTTCCGCAGTTTCCGAGGAACACAAAACAAAATGTAACATCAGCCGCGATTCCGAGAGATTCACTTTTTCCTTCTCCCTTTTCTTCGAATCTTTTTTAAATTCATTATTTTTTAATAAAATCGTCAACGACAGTTTTATGTATCATTTTTGTGCGTTTTTTGTATTATGTAGCACCATAGAATTTCTTTTCTTTTTTTTTTTTTTTTTTGAATTTCAGATTTCACCATGTATTTAGCCTTTCTCTTATACACATTTCCCAGCCCACCAGACTTCTCTACCTCTCCTTTGCCTTCTTCCTCTTTTACAATCATATACACAAGCTACCACTATCTAATATACTGG
>JABFOV010003288.1:0-16853 GCA_022817685.1 Aradophagus sp. ZL-2020 | reverse complement strand
AATATACACTGAAAAAACAATGATGTCTACTGAAGAGCTAGGTAAATTTTGCTGGATTTTATCATTTGTCCTGTCTTTATAGATTAGTCTAGTAATTTGTATATAATAACCAATAATGTTTACACGAGTACACGTGCACTTCAACAAATTTAGTCATATTTATAGTTGTCCGCATGATGTTTTTCTACACGCGATTCAACAAAATGTTTTAGTTATACCGGATTCAATTTTTTTTTTTGTTCTTTCTAAATGTTACTTATATTTTCATCATTGTTCCTGATAAAAACAGCATATTTTTTGTATTTTTTTTGTATTATAGTTAGATGTCCGATTAATATAAGTATAATATACAAAGAATTCTATTGGCGTAATAATAAAATATAGCGTAAAAGTTACAATTGATTTTTTTTTTTTTGATGATAATGTTCATTGATTTCAAAGTAACTTTCTTAACAAAAAAATGTTGGTTTTAAGAGAATGGTATATTAAACAATAACTCAAGATATCTGCAATCAATGATTTTCAAGTTGTCAAAATAATGTTGAAAAATTTTTTTATGTAATTGAAGGTAATTCAACAAATCAAGTTGGTAAGTAGCAATGTTTGTTAGATTTATCAATGCTTGAAGTTTGCCACGCTATGCCTCAGCGCCCTCTCATACATTATTATCTGATTTTACTAGTCTCGTACTTGATCACAATTCTTCCATTCGTTCAAGAAAACTCACGTTTCCGAGTCGCGTAATTCCTCGCTGTACTTAACCTCAAATTTGTATTCTTTTCGTCCACTTAAATAAAGAATGTCTTGTTATTTTCATTGAAACGACTTCCCAGACAAAAATACAATATTTGACTGGTTGACGACTCGCTGATGACTCGCCAACGACTTCGAATTTGGTGTCAACTCACTTACGACTCGCCAACGATTCAGAAATTGGTTTCAGAAACACTTATTTTCTGGAGTATTGGCGCAAATTATTCAATTTGAATTTGGCAATCAAATTCGTTATCCTTTCAATGGCTCGTACTCAAAAAAGTCAAGAGAACACCAAAATAAAAATTATGTTTTCAAATTTTTATATAGACTGTACTGCTTTGCTATCTGAATGTATGGATCAAAATACCATATCAATAGGAATCGTAATGTTTCTGTGATGTAAATTCAATCATAAACCGAATCGTAATACATTGCTGTATAATGCATACACCATCTGCTTTGCAGTTAAAAGCATTTCGACAATTAAGAGTTAATTTTGTCGCTTGTGAAAAATGTGCAATGAATCATATAAGAGACATCGTCGGAGATCCTGGGACGAAGGAAAAAGAGAAACTGCTGAATATCGTGGGGAATATAATGTCAACGTACGCACTTTAGTGTGCCATCCGTCACGTCTTGTGAGATAATACGATCTCGTAACAGCGTTCGGTCTCGTTCGGCTCCGTGACAAGAAAAATAATGCAATGCTAATTAATGCAATTAATTGCATTGCTAGTTCAGAAGTAAAATTGTGAATCGTCGCTTTTTGCAATTGACTGAAGATCTACCGAACGAATTGAAGAAATCCTAAACTCTAGACAAATCATCATTACAGTGTTTGATTAATAATAATCCTAATAGCACATAATGTACTGAGGGCATTCTAGAAATATTCGCAATATTCACGGAAAAAAAGTATGCAGTACACAACTAGATTTCTAAATACGTGGGAAAGAAAGTACTATCAACTTGAACCTACTAAAAATTGTATAAATAATAAACTAATATTTGTCTTTCTATCTTCATTAGTATGAAATATGTACTTCATATCTAAACTTTTAAATGTCAGATTTGTACCGTTTATATAATTTAACAAAATAGGTTTACAAAAAAGAAAAAGGAAACAGTTTTTATTTAAATTTTAAATATAACGTAATTGTCATTTTGAATTTATTTCAGCATATAAAATATATAAAATATAATATATAATGTATAAAAGGGGATTTAATGAATCGAGAAAAAATAAATAAGTTAAAACAAAATTGATAAAGTATTTAAATTTTTAACTAAAAAATCGATAAGCAAAACTACATTGTTCGTGTTAAAAGGTTATATTTATATTTTCCGATTTCATTAATAATAATAATTTTCATAACTTTAATTATTCTTTTTACTATTATTAATCAAATTTATACTTTTATTGAGAAAGTAAATAATTAAATACTGATGTATACTTAGTTTAACAGTTTTTTTAAACGAAATAAACTAGGAAACCTAAACACCTGAATGTCGCAATTTCGGCGTGAGCTTGTACAGACGTGTTGTGGGACACGACTCTGCGACTTGAATACCGCGTCACGTGACAGCGTGTCGATCGTAGAAATAACTTTATAAATGAAACAGCGATACTTTCTTAAAACAATATTGAAATCAGTGTTTCCTTATTATTAAAATCTTGTAACAGATAATAAGGAATGTGAGTATAAATATATTGTTAATAAATGTTAATAAATGTTTTTTATATTCATATATTCGTATTATTGGAATAGTATAGTTGAAATAGGCGTACTTTCTTTTCTGTGCGAATGGAAATTGTTAGCAACACCAGTATAAATAATATTTTCATACTATTTATTTCCGTGATTCCTGTAATATTACCTTTATGTCCATCTGAAAAATATTCTTGGATTATCACCAATACATCAAACATTCTACTAAGAGTATATTTAAATTGAACATTAGAATATTTTTAATGTGCTATTAGGGAATAATCGACAAGAAACGTTTGTCAAGAAATTGTCAACTCTGTAGGTGTCACAAAATACAAATCACAAAATACAAATCAAAAAGTCTTGGTTTGAAATACTATTCAGTAGGAAAAGTACGATTGGGCCAAGACTGTCACTATACTAAGGACAGAGTTGCCAGTGTTAGCGAATTTGTAAACCTGTACATGACCAGACTGTGATAGATAAAAAGTTACGCTGTTTCAAAATGAGGAAAGTTTTGAATTTTAAAGTTAGCATTGATATGAATGCTGCTTTAAGCTGATTTTTATTCCCGTTCAAGTTTGCAATTTAAATAAAAAGAATGAAAAAATTGTTTATAATTACGCAATTCTTCTACAGGTTAAAGTAAAACAAAATAATTTTGTAATATTTAGGTGAGAACCTACACAAAATTCGTATATCTTCAATGAATTTATAAAAAAGATATATATAGTTTGTGAATTTACTTGATTCACCTCTTTACGCAGCTACTTATGTAAATTTAACGTAACAAATAGTGAGAAAATCATGTCAAATTATTCTTTTATCATGGTGAAATGGTCTTGACGATATTATAACAACATGATTAAAACAACATAAATTTAAAGTATCTATGTTTTATGGTTATCTATTATATCCAAATTTTATGGTTATGTTCTAATAAGGGTCTCAGCTGGATACCTTTGTAGATTCTAGGGTCGAATTACTATTTTATATGTTTTTTTTTATTTTATTCGTATGCTGATCGAAGAAAGTTGTCGTTACTTTGTTTTTCTTTTCGCTGGGAATACAAATTCAAGTAAGTTCACAATGATAACAAATATATTTCTGGCAGTCGTTTTTATTGATCCAGTTTCTCGAAATTATCGTTTATGTTATTTTAATTTCTACTTTAATTATGAAGAAATGTTGGCATATTTGCTGGGATTGATTAATCTTCGATTATCGTTATCAAAAATCATCGATTATATTCCGTAAAAATAAACATAGACATAGAACATAGTTTAATTATATTTATAAGCGCGGAAAAAATGAACAACGATAACAGCAATTAAGGTTTTATATTCTCATTTGTTAATAAATGAGTATTTTTATAATTATAATTTATGTAAAATTTTGAAAATGATATAGGTTTATTAAAATTTTTCGGGTTAAAAAAAAGTTATCCAGCGAGGTACGTGACTGATATCGTCCAGATAAAGTTATGAAATATATGGTGAGTTGCAGAAGCGCCGAATACTGTTGCCTAAACGCACTAAATACTGTTATGAAAATGCACCGCGTAATATCAACAAGCATGTGAGCGTTCGAACATATTAGTTTTGGTTAACACTTTTATATTTTGATACTACAAAAAATTAAAAAATACTCAAACATTATGGCGTTGTAGTCGGATGTATGATGATTTTTTTACAAATAAATATACATTAGAAACATTACAGTGCATTTTTTCATTTTTTGGTGCGCTTTTAATAGTACTTTTAGTGCGTTTTTGCTACTACTACTTTGCTTTTACTACTTTTTGGTGTACTTGTTCAACACTCACAAAAGGCTTGTTACGGTTCGTCAACGCAGCGAGACGTCAATAAAACGTCTTAATAGAACATAATCTGTACCGGAATAGGTCAGATGAAGTCGATTTACAGAATGGCAGTCTGATTGGTCCTAATATAGTTATTCGATAGTACCCAACCGATATTTTTTACACATAGAAATTAGAATTGCTGAAATTTATTATACTGTGAGAGAAACGTTGCTGTACTGTATTATGAAAGTCGGATGTCGCGCCACTTGTCATGCTCAATAATGAAATTAAAACATGTTCAATATATTTGTATACAATTTTTATTTAATCTATAAAATTTTCATTTGCCGAGACTCAAACTCTAACGATGTACACACGTAATAGTTTATATAGGTTTCTAGATAATATGAATTCGTACGTAGAACTCCAAGTAGGATTTTATGTAGATTCCTGTGCCGTACGTATACCAATATTAGCGATAATACATATCCACAAAGGCTCAGTTATACCGTATCACTGTAAAAACAAGAACAACGAACATTTTTCGCCATAATTCTTGCATTGATTACTGTATTTGTAAACTGCTACTACCATATTGATATAGACATACTCACATAGTAGGGAAACATATGCTACTTTTACTACGTATAGGATCCTACATGTATTTTCATATTAGAGATTTTCGAGCGCTGATCTGTAAATCCCTACAGGTTCCTAGATCATATGATTTTTTAGGTAGAATTCCAAATAGGTTCGTATAAATGTACCTGTGTCCAATACCTGGATCCAACGTAGCTCTTCTTGTAAAACTATACAAGCGCTGATCAAGTTTAATAAGACCACATTGAACCATATGATCTTTCAAATAAACAATCAAGCCGGGGCTACAATTCAATTTCAGTTGAAAGTAAACTGTTGCAATGTTTTTCAATTATATAATATGTTGATAATTCGTTATTAAAAAAAAAATGTAAATATTGAATACTACTTTTTACTGTTAGTATTATTTGATCACATTAAATAACGAAAATTTCTGATGATTCTATCGAGGTTATATCAACCTTATTGTTCGCGCAGGCCTGGCAAACTTGTCGCTTATTTTCATTCACGTTGTCGCGATTATACCCGAGCTCAAGAGCCAAAGTGTATCTGTCAATTTATCGACGTCCGCGCGACGCGTACACGCATAATCGCCCACACACTGCTCGCGCGCGCGCGTCACGTAAGGCTGCGTTCACAGTAAAGATGCGCACGCATTCTCATTTGTATTTTATTAGATGCGCGTGCATCCAAGCAGATAAAAGGCACGTTCGTTTTTTCTAATCTTATGCGGCTTAGGATTTGAGTATAGCAAAATATTTTTACTTTGAATTGATCTGTAGTGCGAAACAACATAACGTCATACGTTAATCTCAAAATTGTGAACTAGCGTCACAATTTTAAGACAACATTCACATTGATATTATTTTTTTGGATCGACACCAACATCACCACAACTCCAATAAATAAGTTGCATTGATATTCTCTTCATAAAACTCACTTCAACGCTTATTTAAATTAAAGTCCGTTCACAGGAACGTTTATGAAGAAATAAAAATACTGCAGAGGAGAATATTGATCTTTTAATGTAATAATTAACGTCAAAAGATCGAAAAAAAAATGCTACTTTCACGATCCTTGAATTAAGTTTCCAAATTTTTAAAAAGAACGAGAAAAATGACATTGTATCAAAAGCAGTGTATAGTCCCGAATAATAACATATCAATCTTAATGTAAACTCGAAAAACACTTGATTTAAGAAGAAATATTCAGTTCTCAGCATTTGATATTGAATCAAGAACTTTCTGATGTTAAATTAAAATCGAGTTGTTATTTAACATTCGACATTCTCCATAAAATGCATTGTTGATCTAATGTCACTTTTCTCTATGCAGATTGAAGTTGTCTAAGAAAAATTTGTACTTTGTGCATCGAGAAAACGATATCGTACAATATGGATTGTAAAACGTCCAGCATGTTTATTGGTCGAAATAAAGCAATCGAACAATGTCATTGGTTAAAGTTAGTTACGATATGCCGTCGTAAACAGTTTACTATATGAAATTGTGCACGATACAATATATGTTGTGGCAGTTACAATAAAATTTTCTCAGTGTGGACTTGATTGGAGATACTATTGCGTTTATTAAAAAGTAAGTTTATATTATTAGGCTGTCTTTTGTATAACTGTAGGCTGAGGTAATGAGTTATAAAATATACGTATAGTAATATATAACAAGTCAGAAAACGATTGTGGAAAATGGGGACCAATGTTGTGAACGTGGTTTAACACGAGCACCGATTCGAGGCTGCTCCAACCACCGCCGCTTCACATTATTACTTTGACTGATATATCCGAACGCCTATGTTCCAACTTATGCAACGCGCATTCCTGTTCATTACGAGAAATAAAACATCGGCTTTTTAATGCACGTCGACGCGTTTTCCTTCGTTTCAACGTCTGTTCCCAGAGATTTCACTGTCTCGCTGCTCGCGATGGAAATGTTGTTGATTAATAGAAAGTGGTCGATTGACTTTCCGGGGTAGCGGCGCACTGTGGAATTTTGAATTCAGTATATCGCATGAAGGAAAGTGCGGTTAATTGCACGAAAAATAGATGAAAGCAATTTTCGTTTACGTAATAGGGCATTGTGCTGATTCAAATGCAGCAGTTTCGGTGATAAAATAAATGGTAAGGGGACATACGTTGTTTGAGTATTTGATTATAGCATGTATTGATAGCCACTACTTTATTAGAGAATCGTGTGTCAATATTTTTTTAATTTTCTAATACATTTCATTTAAGATACATCTATAAATAAATTACATCGCATGATATTGCTGTACTGGATATTATTATATTAATTAGATTTTTAGGTGTTATAACTAAAACACTATTTGCCAAGATTAAAAACTAATGACGAGCTAATGTTATTAATTTAACATTGTCGATGGACGATAAAGTGAAAAGTCGTTTTGAACGGAAACTAAATTGATTAAGAAATTTAACATTCCTATTATTTTATTCGTTACAATAATTATGATTTATACAATCATTACAACCAGTAATGATTCCTTTATTGACATAACCAATAATTCAAACCACGAAAATGTTAAAATTTACATAGTCAATTCATTTTTCCCGAAAATGCCTTTCGAAAAAGTTGGTCCTAATCTTTTGTTTATTCTAACTTTCTTGTATTTTGCGGTTTTATTCTTTCGTGGTTTCTCTTAGCTGGTCCGTGACACAACATGACTTCTCACACTTTTCCGAAATTCCGCAAAGTATTATCTTAGACAAATATATACCTCTATAACTTCCTATTGTTCTTTAAAATCACAAACTCTTATGTAAGATAACAAACACCTGTAATCTTCTTTTCCCTCATTTCTTGCTCTTTAGAATTCGAGAGAAAAGAAAGTAAAAAAGGCGATCCCTTTCTTGTAAGAAAATTGTGTCTGGGTGATGAATATCTTGAGAGCACCTTGACATAGTCACGTTCACGAAATTGTTTCAGTTCTTTCGTTCAAACTCGGAGTCAGAAAACTGGACCCGACTTGCGGGAACACAAGAAATTTTCTCTTAAACTTTTTGCGATACTTAATCCTTAACAGTGTGAACGGGAAAATTTACTACTTATAATAACAACAAAAAATATAACATTACAAACAGACCACTTGACATAAATACATATTAATACATCATTAAATTTGTTTCTGATATTTCAATGATTCATTAATTTGTTCAACGCTTCGGAAACGGAAAATTGTTTTTTTATTTTATTCTTTTTAAATTGTATGTTTTGTTGAACTAGCGTAACTTATATAAGTATTGTAATTTCGTTACTTTTATCATTATATACCACACACACACACACACACAATTTTTGGGACACTAAAATGTAACTGTACATTGGTTTAAAAATATACATCTTTTTAGTATCTTACGCCAATGTCGTGTGTTTTGTCGTATTATATAACAATAATATTAAAAAAGTGAAGAAAAAGAAAAAAAAAACTTTCCCTGATGAAATATTGCCCGTCTCCTAGCATTTCAGCGATTGTTGAAAAATGCACGTACCGGAACGTGACGTATGCCGTACACCACGGGCCAATGTAATGACGTCCCGCGGCTCCGGGCAAACGGCCAAAAATAGGCCCTCGTTTGCGCTCCTTCCGTATGCCGATCTCTTCATTCGAAACGCGTGTCCAAACTTTTCGATTCTCCTTTCCGTCATTACAGCATTCTTTTCGACCGAGGTCAACGAGGCCCGCGTGTTTGTTTATGGAAATTCGGAAAGCGCGTTGCACTCTTTGGCATGATGAATAGCTTTTCGATAACCGCTTCTTAGCACAATTTTCGAAAGAAATTACCGCCAAAGTTCACACTTGATTGTCGATCATCCTGGCGCAATTTGTTGCGCATTCTTTTTGACAAATCATTACATTGATTTTTGTTAGGATTAGTCATTCAGGTTTAATTGATCATTCGGTTAGAGTGAACCGTCATTGAGATTTATTACACTCAGGACAAAATAATATTACTTTCAAAAAATTTTTATATAAAACTAATACACTTTATCATTCAAATACGAACCTAATAAAAAATGATTTGATGTAAATACGGCAATTTATTTAATTTTGTTTATTTGAAGTGACTCGACTATATTTTATCTGTTAATTATTTGTTAATTAGTTGCTATTTTCGTAGTTCGAATTTTCATGAATTAATTTGCTATATTTGATTATTTTCATCAACTTATGTGCTTAAAAAATTTTTCGTCGCTGAGAATCGAAACTACGAATCGCAAAGTTACAACATCGAACACGCATTATCTGTATAAAGAATTGTTTTTCAAAATAAAATCATTCGCTTGAAAATTGAAATCAGAATTTTTTTTCATATTTTTTTAATTGTGACATGTTATTTTAATTAAGATTTAACCAATTTCGTTTTATTCAAATAAACTAAAAAATTCGAGTTTGGATAAAAATTTTTATTAATTTTAAATAATATTAATATATTTAAAATAAATATGTTTTTGATACCTATGAATTAAAGGTACTTTTACATAATTTTTTTTCTTTTCAATAAATTGATTTATTTGAAATTACTAAATTATTTCTCTGAGTGTATGTATTCAGAAAAAAGTAAAAAATTAAATTGACGTTTAATCCGTTCCGACGTTTGATCTTCTATGAATAACATTTCCTCTAGTCATTTCCTTTGACTAAAATAATCAAATTTTGTAATCGTGTTTATGGTTTAAAATTTTGTTATTACGTACAATTTAGTTTAATTGTTTTTTAGAAAACTTTTAAATTGAATTTCAAGAAACGCCTTTCACATCCTGCAAAGCGCGTATATAAAAGTTTTATATAAAATTTCAAATGATTCCTATTTAGCTTCCTGTGTCGAATTCCTACATAGGATCCTACATGAATTTCTTCGTTAGAGTAATAACATTAAAAAACAGTATTTCAAGTTGACATCAACTATTTTTGGTTCTGTCTCATATCCGTGACTTCCTAAACTCCAATGTTTCTGCGTGTGTGAATTCGTAAAAATTGTTCGACCAAAATTAAGCTATTGTTCGAGGATACGAATGAACGAAATACCCGAAACATTGTGCACGTTGTTGAAAAGAACTGTTGCAAAATGTCTCGATATTCCGGCGTTCCTCTAGGGGCAAGAGGATTCGTGATCGTAAATCACGGTACACATTCGCGCGTTGAGTAAACCGTTTGATGGGTTACGTCACGGCGATTAATCGGCATTAATCAACGTCGCCGGAGCGGTATTGTGAGGCGGCTTTTTCCCCCCTTTCGGCCCTCGGAAGAGGCGTGCGCGCGTCCCGAAGAATTTTTCCCCCGCGCCGAGCCGGACAACGCGTCCATTCACCTAATCGTCAAACGTGAATTCCAATACCAACGTAAATAGTTTCTTTCACCTCGACTGCGTGAGCACGTTTCTAATAAGCGGTAACGCGCACACGCACGACATTAAGAAATTGTAATATTCCGGGAATTTATTATCACGTTGAGAAACGGTCGTATTATTCCGAGTGATAAAAACACCGCGGTGAAAAAACGGGGGGTCACCGTGCGCGATTTTATGTTCGACTGTCAGTGAGAATAACTTTATTAAAGCAACGATTTATTGATCATTTGTCGCTGTTCAATCATGGGGAAAATGGTATCTAAGAATCTGGCTTTTATTGGTCAGGTTGGAAATGAGGGAACGAGAGGTAAAGAACGGTATAGCGTGGTATACTTATTTTCTAATTTTGCGGCAGGAGAAATATCGGAAATCGTGTTACTTGTAAAGTTTCATATATGACTTAAATGCTTGTGACCCATATTTGAAACTGATCTGGGACATGAACACTGAGAGATATGAGCCGTTACGTGTGAGGTTAGCAGAAGTTAAGGTTATTATGCCAGTCTCTTTTATTAGGTTAGCGCTTTTTCTTATAGTACCATAAAATTTCAATAGTTTTTCAAATAAACGTAATCAGTTGATTTTCTTGTTTTGAGAAAGTTCTATTCATCATAAGAACATTAAATGTTTTATTATGATCGGTTAAAGTGAATGCTCGAGTTTTCGAAATGGAGGAAAGTACCTGCGAAAGAAGTACCTTTACCTTGCATACATTTAATTATACTAGTAATATTCAAAATCACTCACGCTGATTTAGCTCAAATACGCAAAAAAACGATCAGTGTCAGCCCCATGAAATTACGTGATCGATACAAATTACAGTTTTTTGGCTTTAATAAATAAAATTCTTGTTTGTGGCTCAAAAATTTCTTGTAGCGCTATCAAAAACTGCTTCACCGACGGTATGCTACGAACGCCATTTCTGTATCTGACATAGGAAAAATGGTGCTACCACAGTTGTACATTGTGCATATTACAGTATTTGTAATTTCCCGCGACTCAAAACCATTAATATGTGCGATACACAAATTTTTCATAAAAAGGCACACAAACGTACAGGTCAAAGCCACATTGTTCATTTTGTAGGACATTGTAGTTTTATCAAAATTTATAGTAAAAAAATAAGTCTCGTTCTTTTTTGTTATGTTAATGAATCTTCTTCAAACTTAAAAATCTTTTGTAAAAATAATAATTTGAACGTTATAGTAAACAAATAATTATTGTAAACAAAAATTATTTTTGAGGGAGATGGTAACCTCTTCCGAAAATTTGGCTCATAAAATCAAAAATTCTCTAAACTTTTCCAATTGTAAAAAGTCATTACATGAGATAGAAAAACTCAATATATGACTTATGGATATTTTCCCCTATTTTCCGTTCTGATTTTAGTTGTGGTTAGTTTTATAACACGATCTCGAATTGAACTTAACCTATATGATTATTACTAATTTATACTTTATGATAATTTTACTATTGTCTAAAATAAATTTACAAAATCTGTAACAAATGATATCTGGTATGCTTATGTCTGTGAACTTTTGTCTTAAAAATGTTTTTTTGGTCTACTTTTTAGATTTGTAATAATAATGCAGATTTGTAGCATTAACACTCTAATATAAATAGTTTTAGTAGCGTTTAAAAATTTAAAAAACTAATGAACAAAAACGCAACTTTCGATAAGTCTACGAGAAGCAGAAAATTCCTCGTTTTGAAAACGAAGCTGAAATAAAAACAGGAAAGAAAATTTCGAAATGGCATTAAACCAGTGAAACGAACGTCGAAAAATATTGTCTCCGGACGGCAATAATTCGGGGTTTTTTTTAATAACAGTGTTTGGTTTTGGAAGAAAAAGCCGACATGAAACGTCTATTTCGTGTGGTCCAAACGGGCACGGAAACAAACAGGCTTAGCAGAAATGGCGCAGGTATACTCGAGGCAAGTCAAGTCGCGGCCAAGATACTCGACTCGCTGACACAGCGAAACTCGTAAACCGCATTCGCCTCGCCGCATTCGCTCGGCTTAGAAATAATGCCATCCCCGAAAGTAACGACCGCCCTTCCAAAGAAACAAATCACGGCCAAAGCATTCTTTCCAAATTACAACTTTCTTTACAAATTTTGATCGAATGCCTCCAGTCATAATTGCTTTTTCACTTTTTACTCCGCTCGCGTGTAATTAACTTCTTTTTAAACGAATTCTTTTACTTACCTTGAGATAGGCCGTTCTTTTAAAAAAATTACGACGAAATAAATATTAGAGAGATTTCAAATCTGGTTTGGCAGATGCATGGTGATCAAGTAAACTCTGTGTGATATTATATACATTATTTTTTATTTTCCTACATCACTTTTATTATTTACATGTGAAAAAAAAAAATTTTTGATCGTTGGATGTCGAATCAAAAAGTCGTGTTATTGTTTCAATACACAGCAGACTTACTATTAGAAACCGTTAATAATTTAATAAAATGTATCTCCTTGTGTTCATTAACTTTTAAAAACACTAGTTTTTTAAGTAAATGTAATCAATTGATTTCCTCATTTTAAGAATATAAATTGTGAATGTAAGAGGTCAAAAAAGAATGTAAATTGTGAAAAATTTACAAATTACATACATTGACAATTTGAATTGCAAATCAATAAAACTGTTACACGAAATGTAAAACCTTGCACGATCTGTAAACATATTTATTTGTGAATAAGCGTCCATGAAGATTACTTTCGTAATAAAATTTTGTTCATTTTGTTTTGTTCCAAATGACCATTGTAACATTTATGTAAACATACTTGCATTTAACAAAATGGTAAAATTTACTTCTTTAACATCGAGTAAAAATTCAAAAGATAAAATCCTCGGTCAAACAGACGAAGAAACTGCGATTCGAAGATTGCCTCTTCTTCCGCTTGCTGACTGTGAAACGCAACCAGCTAACGATGATATATCGTTTAGCATAAGACATTGAACAATTGAATATTATTGCACTGAGAGAAATAGACTCTTTTATGGAAACAGTACTGACTGTTATGGTAACAATCTCAATGAGATAGTATGACTGTAAATAATAGACTGGTGCAATAACAGTCTGAACTGTCACTATGTCTACCAGTTTGATACATTCTCGGACAAAATTGTTTAAGTCAAAATTTTAAATCATTAAAGAAAGGAATCTTAATAATATCCTTTCTTTATTTCAGCACCAGAATATTTTCTGTAGTTTAAATTTGAAAATTTTAACGCAAAATTAAAGAACGTTAACAACGAAACGAAGGCCAATCTTAGAATTACTTTTTGACAGTAGAATTTGGTTAATCTGACTCGAACGATTTATCCTAATAGTGTGGCATTGTGCCACCATAGCATTTATGCCGCCATTAAATGAATGCTTTTGAACAACACATAACCTCAAATTTAACAGTCGAGACTATACAGTTATAAACAGTGATTTGTATACCCTTTGAATAATAATCTATTTTTCTTAATATGAGCACTGTAAAAACAGGTGTATCATTTTGAGACATTTCTAGTAAATAAGACACTAAAATAATCTCAGTGGTAAAGAAACCTTTTTGGCGTCTCAAACAGAAAAAAATGTCTTAAACGGAGATGCTTAAGTTGAAAGTGTGAGGGATCGTCGATTTAATGATTATATCCCCAAGTCAATCATTCGATAGAGGTTCGCGTGTATTACTTACTCCTTTAGTTTTCAATTTTGAAAGGCTGGTCATAAAAAATTTAACACGAGAAACTTTGCAAAGCCAATATAAGATTTTCTCCACCCTAAGGGAACAAGAAAGTCGAAAAAAATATTGATAAAATATTAACGTTTTTGTTGATTAAATGTTGAAGGTGTATTTCGAAATTATTGAAATATTATAGTATTGAAAATTTATCTCTTGAGTGATATCGTTTCGATATTAACAGTTTCAATATTGACTTAATATTAATAACATTAAGATAATATTGAATTGATATCGACGACTTAACGTTAACAGTAAGTTGAAACACTATTGTGTCTATAATGACGTTAATATTGAAATAATATTGGTTCATCGTTGAGTCATTGTTTTCAGCTTTCCAAAAATGCAGAATAACTACTTATAAGTGCTCTTCCTATTACAGGTTTTATCAATGTGATTTCAGTACTTACATCAATATGGTCTCAATACTGTTTCGACTATCTACCAACGTTAAGTTATCGATATCAATTCAATATTATCATCAATATTGATTCAATATAGAAAGCGTTAATATCGAAAGGATATCATCTGAGCGGACATTCGCACATTGATACGAAAATATTCCAATAATTCTGCAATACACATTCAACATTCAATCAACGAAGATGTTAATATTGAATCAATATTTTTTCGACTGTCTTGTTCCCTTAGGGCATAATCCAAATTATTTCTCGTTGTTTTTTGGAAATTTCAAAAAATAATAAACAATAATGAAATTAAAAAAGAAGAAAATTAAAAAGAAAATAAAATAAAAGTTTGATCAAACGAGGTGATACGTGCTTGCAGACACGCGCGATCGTCGCGTGGAATTGAATTCTAGCGCCGATTGGTAACTAAATAAACAAAAACCGTCACTATCAGTAGCGTATCGCGGGCGAACAACCCGGTATCTGATCGATGAATGATATTTTGCGCATGCGCAAAGTTTCGCGCTGCCCGAGCGTGGCATGATAACTCGTCAACGACGCTTGTGCAACTTCTTTTTCACCTGATTACAAAAATTATTTGCAATGCAAATAGCGGTCGGCCTTTTAATTCGGTCAATTTGTAATTATCATTTAAAAGAAACGTTAACTTGACGAAACTATTGCCAAACGGCTCGTTAGCATATTTATGATCAAATGCGCGCGACCGACTAATCGCGTTTTTTTGCCGCTGGTCAACTTTGGTCTTATTTCTTTTTAATCTTATCTTTCGACAAATCTTGCTGTTTTGTTACCGGCCATTTGGGGGAATTTTATACCGACAGCGTCTTCTTTCAATTTTGAACCATTACACTCTTAAAATAAATTCACTTGAAGCAAGAAACCCAGATTATTTGCAGATTTCATTTCCTTCAAACATTAAATTGTTTCGAACAAGTGACAATTCACTTGGCTCAAGTGACCGTGGCTCCAAATGAATTCAAGTTGACTTGCTGTGACCAACAGTTGACTTGAAAGAATATCAAATCAATTTTTGAGTTGATTCAAGTAAACTTAGCTTGCATCAAGTGAACTATTTTAAAAGCGTAGTTTTTGTTGGGAGTTTTCAGAGATTTGTTTCCGATGTGATTTTGGCACGATTTTAATTTTATTTGCAATATAGTTGTGTTTCTATGAATAAGAGGAGAAACAAAAAACGATTTCGATGGAATAGTACAAAATCGTGTCAGGATTGCCTTTCCTTCTAGGAAAACCGTGGTGTTTGACAAACTGTCATTAGCGGGATCAAACGCCATATTTATATAATACTCAATTAAGTTAGCAAATGTAACGTAACATTACTAAAAGTGTTATTCCAGCAAATCCTTTTTTGCATGAAAATCCAATAAGGAAAAGATTTAACACGGTGCAATAAGTAAGAGATTTAATGTATTATAACAGAATTCCTAGAACAAGTGTGGAAATTAACTTTTTCCCATTGCCACGAGTTTTGAAACATGTCGTCCCACACTCGCGACTGGCGCCACTTGTATGAAAATATACTATTTTCCACTGTCACATATAAACATGTAGTTATTCGTGCACATGAGATAAAATCGCATCTTTTCCTATCAAAACAGCTTCGAAATGAGTTTTTTTCGCCTAAAAATTATTGCTTCATCACAAAAACTGTTGATATGCAACGACGAAATTTATAAGACGAAAAATATGCACTGAAATTTCAGTTCAATGTAACTTTTTCTCCGTGTACTTTTTGGCTGTATAAATTACATTATAAATTAAAAATTATAAATTGAAGGTTAAGTCTTTGATAATTTATTCTTACATCTTAAACTTAGACTGAAAAATAAAACTTTGACTAAAAAATAATGTACAAGTAATCGATACGATTTTGCGAAGGCAGTTAATCGATCTGTAGATAATTATTATCACATTGATGATACCAAATTTTTGTATGTTATCGGTAATTAATCTCGGTGTAATCGTTGTTTGTGATAGCATGCAGAAGCGTCACTGTTCAGTTATGCTAGGTTAGGGGTGAAATAATAAGGTCAAGTGCAACGATCGAAATATTGAAATGCGAAGTTGCAAATATAGTCTAAGAGAAAATTATAATGCAATTTTACAATAATGTTTTATGACGAGACCATATGGCCCAAACCACGGCCATATGAAATCATGCATTAGTATTGGCACATGTATCTGGCAAAGATTTGGCTCACGTACAAATGCCAGACTTTTTCCAGTTAGCTGACGACAATTTTTTTTTCTTCTCATGTAGAAATTACAGTCAAATCGACGTTGATTCAACGTCGGTAAAATCGGAACGACATTGGCTAATAATATCGAATCGACATTGTTTTCGAGTGTGCATGTAACCCCTAACCAACGTCGTTTGCCGCCGTCATACCTCCGTCCCTGTTCAACGTCATACCAACTCCA
>JABFOV010003287.1:0-16858 GCA_022817685.1 Aradophagus sp. ZL-2020 | reverse complement strand
TAAATTGTTTAAACTACGTTTCGTAGTGTAAGACGGAGCTTACAACTACTAACCTTGTTATTATTCAAAGTAGTTTGTCATGCGGTGCGTAACTATTGAGGGTCAGCTCAGTCTACAAGGGGTTGTCAACATTACATTTTGGTGTACGGCCGGTCCGGCTCTGGCTCGGATTGCCCAGATTCGCGGTAAGCCCAGATAGCAAATCAGAAAGAAACATCAAAGAATGTTTCTTACACTTGGTACACTCATTATGATAAGTGTAACAAGTACATGTATTAATAATTAACACTGTTAAAAATCTGTTGTAAATTCCATGTTAATGGAAAAAACATATTTGCACTCGGTAGTGAAATTTTTCGACCGCGTTTACATTTATACTCACGGCGTAAAGTATATAAACTTTTACAGAAATTAAATAATTGTGTGACTGCTATTTGGACGATGTCTCAACTTTTAAAAGATTATCTATGTTATACAATACTATATGGTGCACACCAAGGGCGAAAAGTTGACGATTACGGCAAGGTCGAGTTGCTGCCCGAAAAGAGGTGACTCGAGGTCGCCCGAGGCTAGCTGTAGGCAGCCGACGTTGGTTCGAAAGTCATCTTGATGAGGGTAATACAACTCAACCGCGACGCAATTGCCGTACTTACATACTTGATGCACGCGATAGTACTAGGCTTAACCCGGCGTCACTCGCGCGTATATCATTTTGCCGCATCGAGAAAGATAACCGAGTAGGGTATTTCGATACCCCAGACGAAGAAAAGAACATCTCAAATTTTTGTGGCCATCTCAAAATTTGAATACAATTTTTTAAAATGCATGTACATACAAATATGCGCGAGTGTTCTTGGATTACGTGCTTGAAAAGTTTTTAGCACCATAGCCGATTTTTGTATACATAGTAATTTTTTAGAGCGCTGACAGTGAAATGAAAATGTACGCATGAAAAAATGAACTTCTGGTGAAAGAAATATTTTTATGACAAAGAAATACACGGAAAATTCTTATCACCACTGAATGGTTTTTCATGACACATTACTGAGTAGTGTCGAAGATGACAGAAAATCGTAACCTCTAAAGACAAACAAAGATGTCAAAAAGAAACTTTTGATTTCTTTTATCCTTGTTTATCTTTAGAGGCAACGATTTTCTGTCGTCTTCGACACTACTCAGTAATGTTTCATGGAACTACTCAGTGGTGTTAAGAATTTTCCGTGTATAGCGGAAAATTTCTTTCGTGAAAAATGAATGTGAAAAGAAATGTGAATTATTTGTATGACATAGAAATGTTGCGACTCACCTGATTGCCTGGTGTGAGCTTCCTGGTTGCAAGTTGACTACTACAGTTCGAAGACGTGGAGGATGTGCCTATCCTGCGCAGCAGCTGAGAAACGATGATGTAAATTTGGTGCCTTCTTCCACAAGTGGTGCAACGCTTTCAGCACCGATGGAACGTGGGCAAAATTGCCATGTGTTCGTAACTGCCATGTATGTTCTCGATGTCCTGTACCTGCACGTGCAATAAAAAAATATTATGTACATTTTAAAAAAATCATTAACTTAAAAATTACAATTAATGAATAATTATCGATAAATAATTAGTATTAATGAATTTACCTTCATTTCAACTGCTCCTACGAAGTGCGGTCAGTTCATGGGGTCACGATCGAATGAAGTGGGACCGCTCGGTTTTCCGTGACGCTTTCACTGATAACGGAAAAATTACATTTTCATTTCCTTTTTTTATTTCGAATAGGATGCCGACTAACTAGACATTTACCCGTGTCATCTGACCCGTGATTCGTATCCTGCAAACCTATTATCTGTGACTCTGGGTCTCCATGATCCGTAAACCCGTGACCCATGAACCCATGATCGGTGAATCGGAGTCCCCGTAATCCTTAAACCCGTGACCCGTGAACCCGTGGTCCGTCAACCCCTGATCCGTGACACCTTTGCCCGTGAACTCGTGGTCCGTGAACCCGTGGCTCGTAACCCACGGACTATGACCCGTGACTCGTAAACCCGTCATTTAGGTGCGAATAGCGACTTTCTTTTTTCAAAGAAATGTGACTCACCTCATTGTCGGGTGTGAGTTTCCTGGGTGCAACGCTTTTAGCACCGATGGAACGTGGACAAAATCGCCACGTGTTCGTAAATGTTGAGTATGCTCTCGATGCCTTGTACCTGCACCTGCGATAAAAAAATATCATTGTGCACATTTTAAAAAATCAATAAACTTGAAAATTTGTGTTAATGAATAATTATTAATAAATAAATTAGTATTAATGAATTTACCTTTTTTTCACCTACTCCTCCGAAGAACGGTCAGTGTGAGGGGTCACGATCGAATGAAGTGGGATCACTTGGTTTTCCGTGACGCTTCCACTGATAACGGAAAAATTAAATTTTGTTTTCCTTTTTTAATTTCGAATTGGATGTCGGCTGACTAGATATTCATTATGCAAATGAATTTTGCGCAGTTAACGTATAACATAGCTTTTGTCGGGTAAATGTAACCGCGATTATTGTGAAAGGCAAGAAACGCGTGCATTTAACTTTTGATTAATTATCTAGATCGCCGTTGCACGGAAAATTTAAATAATATAATTACATTTTCTTATTTTGAATATTTTTCATTGCTTTAATTGATTCCTTTTGTTTTAAAGTGCAGTGTCAAATTTATTTTTTCATTCATTTTGCTGTTTCAAATTGAATTTAAAAAATGAATATATGGAATCGATATCACTTCTGTGCAATTTTTTGTACACAGATACGCTATTGACGATTTACTATTCTTCAATATTTTAGAATTGTGAAATAAAAGTAATAATAAAAACTTGCTAATGACCTTATTCATTTTGATATTACTTTTCTTTTAGGTTGGAAGAAAAGTAATATCGAGATAGAAATGGCGCGAATCATTTTACAAGGAAACATATGGTCTTCCTTACTGTTGTTAATGTTGCGTAAAGTAGAAAAGAAAATGAATTTCTTCGCGGAAGCATCCCTTCAAGAGTGCAGTTCCTTATTTGCATATCGATGGATAATTCTGATTGGAAATGATCGGATTTCGTGAATTTTCACTTTTCCACTTTCTTTTTTGATTTTAATTTGGACGCCGACCGACTTTATGTTTATAATATAAATGAACTTTTGCGCTGTTGACGTGTATAATATAGTTTTCCAAGGTAAATATACCCGCCATTTCTGTGAAAGGCTACTAACGCGTTCATTCAACTTTTGATTAATTATCTAGTTCGCCGTTGTACAGACATTTTAAATAATATAATTGCATTTTCTTATTTTTAATATTTTGCATTGCTTTAATCGAATTTTTGAAATTTGTTTCGTTTTATTTATTTATTTATTTATTTTTTTTTTTATTCAATTATGATTATTATTAAGGAAATAACTGTCGCGTTCGAATCACGATTTTGTTTATGAATATTTCAAATATTTCTTACTAGAAATATTTGAATGATTTCAAAACAAACAAAATAAACTTCACATACCTCTGACAGATGTCCCCACAGTCGCGAGAGACGGCGCAGTGATCGCTTTGGTCTCGCGGGAGTTCGGTACTGCCTGCTGTCGTGTCGGCGAAACTCACCGCAAGTCCAGTACCAACAGTGTCGGACGCACGAGCTTGACTCGCAAGCGGCGACGCCAGTGACACCTACCCGCGTTCGTCGAGCAAGCGTGGCTAATCAAGACACCAAAAGGTAAGTCGCGGGGTCATTTGGTCCGGCGTGCCGACGCCTCGGCGCCGACTTCCCCGAGGCGTCGCCCCGCCCGGGCTCCCCCCACCTCCTCGCCCTCGTCTTCCCCGGGGAAGAAGGAGTCGTCGGCGAGCGCACGTCAACGACCACGCGCCAGTCCTTCCAGCTCGATTTTCGCGCGAGCCGATCTCGCGATGACGTCATTTTTATAACAAAATCGCCAATGAAGTTACGAAAAATTGTTCCACCGGATGTCCGAGGGGGGAGGGGTTAATGGTCCGAGTCTCGGCGCCAGATCGCCGCCCCTCCCCGCTCGACCCGCCGCGACCTCTACGTCGGCGTCACGTGCACGCATCGTCGAGGTTGGGTCGGGGGAAGTCACCAGCTTGTTTACGTTTCGAAAATTAGTCACTTTGCGATTCAAGTCGTTACCTTTTTGTTCACGGGACAGTTGATTGTTGACGGCTTTGAGGTTATGTCGCTAATTCGGCTTTTTCTTTGGCCAACAGAAAAATGAGCAGTTCCGAGGAGGTGTCCTGGATTTCGTGGTTTTGCGGACTCAGGGGCAATGAATTCTTCTGCGAGGTGAGATTTTGCAATTAATTATTTCAGTTTAAAGTAACTTAACTTATTTAATAATTTTGTCTTTTTTCTTTCCGTTTTGTCTTTTTTCTTTCCTTTTTCTCTTTCTTTTCGTAATCTATTATTGTGTTTGTTACTTGTATCTTATTTAATTTTAAAAGTCTACAGTTATTTGTTTTGTATGTTTTTTGTATGTATTTGTATTTATTTGTATGTTTGTTTTATTTTAATAATTATTATTTTGATCTTTTTGTCTCAAGGAGTAAATGTCAAAAATTTATAATTCAATGAAAACATTTTTATCTGTACCTTTTGGGCTGGAGTCACGTTGCAAAAAAAGGCTTGTATTGATTTGTGTTTGTTTTTAGGTGGATGAAGACTATATCCAAGACAAATTTAATTTAACAGGTTTAAGTGAACAAGTACCACATTATCGTCAAGCTCTGGATATGATTTTAGATTTGGAACCTGGTAAGAAATTTAATGATACTGTTTGATGAATAAAATTTCTATGGATTGAAAGTTGTAAATTAAATGCGAATAAAGTTTCCAACTTTTTTTTTATCTTAAAATTTGAATTTGGAATTTGAAAAATGAAAATATATTTTTCACAATTCTGGATAAATTTTGCACAAAAGTTACAGAAAATTACAAAATAAAGTAAAAATGTATAAAAAAGTGAAAAATAAATTTGTATTCTGCACATATTTTTCCAAGTTAAAAATTTTTGATAAAAAAAGAAAAATGCAAACTTTACTCGCATTATAAATATAATGTAAGTTCACAATAGTAACCTAATTGTTTTTTTTTTTTTTTTTTTTTTTTCAGATGACGATTTGGATGATAATCCAAACCAATCAGACATGATTGAACAGGCCGCCGAACTACTGTACGGCCTGATTCATGCCCGTTACATCCTCACGAATCGAGGGATAGCCCAAATGATTGAAAAATACCAAGCAGGCGATTTTGGACATTGTCCTCGCGTATACTGTGAATCACAACTTATGCTGCCTTTGGGACTAAGCGATGTACCCGGTGAAGCGATGGTAAAAAGTTACTGTCCCAAATGTATGGACGTGTATACACCTAAAAGCTCGAGACACCATCACACTGATGGCGCATATTTTGGTACTGGATTCCCACACATGCTTTTTATGGTTCATCCAGAGTATCGACCAAAGCGTGCTGGAAATCAGTTTGTACCAAGGTACAAATCTTTGGACTATTATACGGAAACTCTTAAGAAATTTTCAATGTTTATTGATAAATGAAAATTAACTGAATATAATTCAACAAAATATATTGTATTCAATATATTCAACAAAATGTACAATAGTACATGTATGTACACGTACATAGTCTTTAATTTTAAAACATTTATGATATAAAATTGAAGCTGAACTTTGAATGAATTGCATTAATTTCATTGTTTAGATTTTATGATGTAACTTTAAATTTACTGTGTGTTTCACAATATGTTTTGAAATCAAAAGTAATTTTTAATGTACTTAATTTTATTTCTCTAAAGTTTATTCAATAAAAATATCATTGTATCACATAGAAAATTATATTAAATTTAATTTTCATTCACTGATAAATGTTGATAATATTTCTTGTTTCTGCTTCATTAATTTACAAATCACAAATTTGTCTGATTCTATGTAACTGACTTATATATTCCTTTCAGGTTATATGGTTTTAAAATTCATCCCATAGCTTATCAACATCAACAAAATATTGCCACAACGTTTAAGGCACCGTTGCGGGCAATCAATTTTAACAATGGAAAACGCTAATAATTGTTTTGTTAGCTTAGCGAAAAAAACTTTTATGTCAGCTATTAAAAAGAATTAAAAAACAAAAAAAGCAAGCAAAAAACAATAAAATTAATTCACACAGAAATATGACGATAAGCTAAACAACAAGTCAAAACGAACATCAAGGCAAGACAAACAATTCATCCATTCATTTCATTCTTCATAAAAAGCGGATGACACTGAGTTACAATTATTGCAGCTAAGTTTTGTTGGCCCAAGAATGGGTTGAAATGCGGGGATGAAATGAAATCGTGATTATACTAAGATCACAAGGAAAGGGAAAAACGATAAGCTGTAAAAGTAGCACTTTGTTCGCGGCATCATTATTGCCAATTAGTTTCTGGACTCGAGGACTCAATTGCAGGAGTACGTGAGACAAACATAAGATGAAACTCAAAAAGCCTCATGGTCTGAATTGAATTTTCTTTGTCCCTGCTGAGCAAGCCAAATGTATAAATGAAGCACTTTTTTATTTTTCTTAAGTATTAATATAATTTAATTAAAAAGTGGCAATGAAAGGGAATGTATACACTTTCTAACAGTGATCAATTGCGATGAAGAAAAACAGCAAATTGTTGTCTAGTTTCGTAAATTCACTGACAAGCAATTGTAAAAACAAGATAACACCTGTTGTCGGCCAGAAAATTAGAACAACCTCTGTTTGCTTTGTACCACAACGTTGTAAGCGTATTTGAGAAAAATTCGTCTGAATCCTTATTTTTATTGTCTACAAGAATCACGAATTTGATATTAGTAATTTTATTTTTATGTTCAGTAAAATTGATTATGAGTCTTGTATTCTGTCTTTCTTCCATCAGAAGAAATTTATGAGTTTTAAAAGATTGAAATACAAGGCTCTTACAAGTTCAAGTGTATTTCTACAAGTTCACATTCATTTCATCAGAAAAGACAAATTATTTATCAATATTTTAGTTTCTTAATGTGATAATGTTTGTAATAAATATGGTACAAAGCAAATAAACTACTTTTCCCTGTTAAAAAAAATCATTAGTATTAAATGAACATTTTTTTTCTTATTTTTCCATTCCTTAATTTTTTTTTTTTTTTTTTTTGACTGAATATTTTGTTTTAAATAACGAGTTGAAAAGAATTATTTGTTTTCAATAAACTTGTAAATCGAAGACAATTAAATGATGATTTATTTACATGTAGCATTTATTCATTTTTATCAACCTAACTTCCAAAGTTTAAATTAGACTAAACTTGTATATTTAATATATTTATTTCAAATATATTTTAAAATATATACTTCTTAATTTAGACTTCCTAAGTTTGATTTGTGAAAAATTAAAAAAAAAAAAATATATATTCGTCAATTAACCGTTTATAAAAATTCAGTTAATATCATCCTTCGTGATAAAAATGTGAAAATCTTAATTTTACATTTGGAATTTCGATGACAAATGTAAAACTACTTTTATTCCCAGAAAAGTTTAGGTACTTTTTCCATCTAAAAATTATTTTGATACGTTCGAAACGTACAGCAATTCAATACACAGACCTTAAAAGTTGAACGTAGCTACACCAAACTACCTGACAGACATTTTAATTCAATAGCCAATGAGAAGTAAGCATAACAATTCAAATAAATTCCAAAAGACGATAATGAACCGGTACCGCCAAATGGTACTATAACTGTAAACAAAGTTGCTTTTAATTTAGAAATTTTGACGTTTTGAAACCATTGTTTTAAAAGTATTTAAATTTTTTTATATAATGAATATTAAGTAAGTATAATAATATATTTTTAGTATAAAAAAATTCTTCGGGAATTATTCAATATTCGTTCAGGCCAATTAAGTTTTTTTGACTCACAATGTTAACCTCGAAATAAATATTTGAAAGTTATGATTTCTAATCAAGTTGCATTTATATATATTTCAAATAATTATTAACGAAGATCATATTATAATTAAACGTTGTCAAAGATTTTAATTTCAATTATTTCCTTCCCAAATAAAATAATAAAGAAAAGCTATTTTGATATATTCCATGTTTTACATATAACAAGATATATTATTGTTAATTTAAGAAAAATTTCTCATCAAATTTACTTTAAAAATTTTGTAATACAAATTTTCTATTTTTACATATTTACTTTATATTCTTATATTTTTCTTATAAAGCCAAAACATATTTTAACCATTTTTCTATTTGAGAATTAATTAAGTATATATAATAATCTTACTTTAATACTTTTCAGACTGTTCATAATTTTTAAATAATTGTGACCTTGTTTAAAATACAAGAGAGGATGGATCTTGAGAAAGTAAAGACGCGATTACAAAAACACAAACCACTGCCTATTAAAATGCTTCGTTTATTAGATGAAGAAGATGACTCTGATGAAGAAAAAGAATCTCAACAATTTAAGAAAAATGAACAAGAATCAGAAGTCAAAAGGCAACAGGATACTATTTTAGATACAAAATCTGAAATAGTTTGTCAAAAAGAATCAATCATTGAACAAGAACAAAGGAATGAAACAGAAGAAACTGAAGTCAAAAAGTTGGATAAGCCAAAAGTAGACAATTCTGAAATCATATCTAGGAAATTTGAATCAAATGTTGAAAAAACGAATAATAATGTAATAGTTTTGCCACCAGTGGAAAAAGTTGAAGAAAAGCAATTATCACTGGTCAAGTTTCAGTCTTCCGTTGACAGCAGTTTAGTAAAAAAAGATAATAGGTACGATAGTTTAGGTGAAAGTTTATCCAGTACAGCTTCAACATCGTCGTCAACGTCATCGATAGGATTGAAAGAAATTTTGGACAAAAATAAAATTCTAGAAACGCCCCATAAGGTAATAACGTCAATAGTACCAACGTCTTCTTCATCGCATAGAAATATATTTCAAACTCCGGACTGTTTCCAAGTTAAAATATCGGATCCAAATTTGAAATATGTACAGTCTGTGCCACAGAAGCAAAATATTCGTGAAAGTTACAGGTACTGGATGTATATATATTTATATAATGTATATTTAAATAAACACATTTTATTTCAAAGCAATATAATAGTATAATAATAACAATTATAATACAATATCATTGTATTATACTAGAAGTATAAATATCAAGCAATTTATTCACTATGATAAATTCAGTTTTTGTGTTTTTGTTAAAATTTTATTAAAACTTTTGAATAAAAACCACTGTCCACAATTTTAAATATTGTCAAATAAAAAACAAAATTGTACAACGAAGTATATTAAATAGTGAAGTTTAATTTAATACATTGAAATAATTTTTTAAGGGTTTGCAATTCAGAAATAAAAAATGCTAGACGACCATTGGCTATGATGATGATTTCTAATACAAATCCATTCCAAGTCAAGAGTGGTGACCAGATTAAATCTAAAGTTACGAGTATTCCGGAAGTGTCAGTTCAACAACCAACGAAAGAAGAAAAAAGTACAATAAGGGATAATAATTTAATGAAACAAGAAGCAAAAAACGTTCCATGTTTTATGAATGATATTATGAATCAAGAGAAAATGAAATCCATCAAAGATCCTGAAATGATAAAAGCACCATTGTTACCACCATTCACCGAAGATCCAGCTCATATGAAAGAAGAAAAAAGTACAATAAGGGATAGTAATTTAATGGAACAAGAAGCAAAAAACGTTCCATGTTCTATGAATGATATTGTGAATCAAGAAAAAATAAAACCCATCAAAGATCCTGAAGTGATAAAACCACCATTGTTCCCACCATTCACCGAAGATCCAGCTTATAAAAAAGCTGATGAGAAACAAAACTCAAACGTTGATTCTCAAAAAGAAAATCAAATTTTAGATAAACCACAAAATGCAAGTCGAGAGAATGTACCTAAAGTACAGTGTACGATTCCTCGCAGATCTGAAAAGTTTATTCGCAATTTAGTTGTCAAGGGCAAAGAATACACTATACTGAATGTGATTGGCAGAGGGATGAGTGCAGAGGTCTTGCAGGCGCAAGACGTGATAACGCAAAATTTGTGCGCAATAAAACGAGTAAATTTAAAAAAGATGGATGAAGAATGTATCAAAGGTTGCGTTGAAGAAATACACATGTTACACAAATTACAAGCACCTTGCATAGTTCACATGTATAATTAGTAAGCATTATTTTTCAATGTGCTTAATGTTTCTAACGTTTATTCGTTAACAAAAAAGAAAAAACACATTACAATGTTTTGTATCAAATAACAATAATTTTTAGTTTGAAAAATTCGTTTTGACAAAAAAAGATTGCAAAAGAATAAAGTATTATAAAAGAATGAATATTTTTATCAAGTCATAGTGATATACCTTATTTAATTGTATTTTATTACTTTTTTCTTATACTAATAGACGTTGGAAACTTCATGTACTTTATATTCACTGACAAATTACTATTGCAGACAAACCAGGGTGACCAAAAATGTTTGAGAATCAATTTTTTCTGCTTTTTTTCAGATTAAATTTTTTCTGTTATTTTCCTTGTTTTCTTTTCTAATTATAAAGATTTTTTAATTGATAAAAGCAATTACGATGGAAATTTATTTTCATTAATGAAAATTAAAATCTGTTAATTTTGGACCGTCTTAAGATATATTTTTTACAAAATAGATTTGTAATTTTGATATTCAATTTTTCTTTTTCCTAGCCACAAACAAATTCTCTAATTTTGTCTTCATTTTTTCAATAACCAACAAAATTCTATGACTTTTCCAGACTTTGGCCACCCTGACAAATATTACTCTTCTTTATGACTGATGCATTATTTTATATAATACCGTCTTAAGATGAAATAAAATAATTTTTTTGTGTGTATTTGCATATTGGATAATATCCACATAATAAACTTTTGTGCACCTTAGGAGCGAACAAAACCGCTCCTTGAGCGGTAAATTTCACTTTTAAAATTTTTGTTTTAATTCAATTATTGTTAATAGATATTAAATTTTTAGTGAAATTAGGAAGCCCTACCTGTTTGTAGTCATGGAACTGGGGGAAACGGACTTGAGCTTGCTACTGAAATCGGTTATCAGTGAGAAAAAGAAACTTCCGTATACTATGGTTCTTCATTATTGGGTCGAAATGTTATCAGCTGTAAAATATATTCATGATAATGGTATTTTATTCATGTATATCTAAATAGTAAGGGTATAATTTATTATATCAATGTTTCTATAAAAAAAAATAGCATACATTAATAATTTTGTGCAAACTGATACCTCGCCAATTACATAGCTCAACAACGAGTAAAATATATGATAAATAATATATCTAATAAATATATTAATATACTTAATAAATATTGTTGTTTTATCATTTTTTAATTGTAATTGTTGAGATATTTTCACATTAACTAGTCTTCGTATGAGTATTAATGTATTCTATTTTCCACTAGGATCATTGATATAAATTTTGAACTATTAGAAGTTATAAATCAAATTTAAAAGAAATTTGAAAGTAAACTTTTTATAAACTTGTTCATTAATACTGTAAAATTAAAAACTTTTAAAATATTACGTAATTATTCAAAACTTCTATGAGCTGAAACTCTGTCTAAATATAAAAGCAATGAAGAATTTACGGAACATTTTGCATTACTCTTTTTTCTTGAGCTTATCCTTAATAACTAATACAAATATTCACTTCTATATTTTAATTTGTGTTTAGGTGTGATACATTCGGATTTGAAACCAGCCAATTTCATTTTAGTAAAAGGTCGACTCAAGTTAATTGATTTTGGGATTGCCTCGAGTATAACACCCGAAGGTACATCCATCTATAAAGAATCACAAGTGGGTACATTAAATTACATCAGTCCAGAAGCTCTATTAGATACAAACGCTAATTCAAACACAAATTCTGATTCTTCTAACAGCAAATATAGAGTAAGTATTATCTACTTACATAACTCATTTTACTTATAAAGTTTTACTTATTTTGGATAAAAATGATAGAAAAGGTATACATCAATGATTATTTTTAGATAAGCAGAAAAACTGATGTTTGGTCCCTCGGCTGTATTCTATATTGTATGGTTTATGGGCATACTCCATTTCAACATATTCGTAATCAATTTACAAAAATGAAAGCAATTACAAGTCCAAATTCGTCGATCGCCTATCCAACCAAGAGGGGCGATAACGAGGATACAATTCCATCAATTTTTTTAGACATTATGAAAAAATGCCTTCAGTATGATGCAAAAGCTCGGCCATCGGTTGACGAATTGTTAAAAGTGTCTTATATAACGTCGTGTAGAGAACCAAGTCCTACTTTGAATTTACCGAATTCAGTTATTCTTAAAATTAAAGCTGCTTTAACTGATGACGAATGGCGACAATTCACTGAGGTAATTGCAATACAGAATGTCAAAAGCAAACTATACAGAATTTTCCTATGACTTTCAGAAATACATTTATAAAATAATTTTGAAATTTTTAATTAAGTTCTTTCTTTTATATTTGTTTCAGAGGTCGCTTAAATCATAATGACTGTAAACGTTGTTATAAAGCAGAAATAGAAACTTCTATCATTAGTTAATAATTGTATTTACATGTATAAAGCTTTAAAGTTATAACTAACAAAGACATAATATATATATATATACACATACAATTTGTTATCTATTTTTTTATAAAATTATATTAAAAACAGTGTTTGTATTTATGTTAGAATGTATTATTATCCATTAAATTAAATACATGTAGAATTCTTATTCAATTGTTAATAATGTAAATGAACGTTTAAAAAATACTCGAATAGCATTTTGCCATTACAGTAGGTTTTTAGCAATATAATAATAAAACATATTCATCATTGGCAATATTACAATTGTGTGTAATGGTCGACCAGGTAATCGACTCATTGTTGAATGAAAAAAGTTGTCATTGTTTTAAATTTAAAATTATGAAATTCAATTTTAATTTAACTTTCAGAAATTTTAATGTTAAATCAGTAATTTGTTTTATGAAACAGATACATGCATACTGTATTTTATATTACTTTTTGTAAATGATTGTAAAAATTATAAAACTAATAAATAAAATGAAATGAAAAAAAACGAGAATTTACTATAAGTTTAAACACCTGTTTGGAAAATATAAAACACAAAATGTACTATTTGAATTAAAAAATTACATAATTATTCTATTAAATCGTCAATTTAACTTTATAAAGTTTCATAATTTTTTTTTTATTATATTGCTGTTCAAAATCGTAAAATTATGAACAATTTTATAATTAAATAACTGAATAATACCTTTAACTTGTATATAAAAGTTATTTATTAAATATTTCTTAAAATTACTTATTTTGGCAGTACTTTATCTCAGTAGTATCTAGAATCCGCTTCAAGTTTATGAATAACATTGTAAAATACTTCTAAGACAAATTAATTTTTTTTTTTTTTTACATTAATAATCTTCCACTATGTTCAATAAAATTCTATAAAAATTAGCGTATTCTGATACACAAAGCTTAACAAGTAACACATAAATAATTACTATCTTGTTTATCGTTGACAACATGATAGTATCAGTTATCATCGAGATTCGTGACTAATATTTAATGAGAGAAGATATGAAAAAATATATTTACATGTTCATTATAACATGCCGCCGATCCCTAACATTCTGACTTTGTCTCATTTTAATTATGTATGTGTACATAAATACAATTTTTTTTCATTTTCAAACATGATTGTCAGTAATCATGATGTACGTCTAACATTTCGTTTTATTGACATATTGATACTTTTCTCGCGCGAACAAAGAAAGAAGAATCGCAGATTTTAACTTAATTATAAGAACCAATTGATACCGATTAAATTGCCAAAAATCGATTAAAGTTAATTGACATAAGTCGATTTCAATCTTCTTAAACCGTTTGGTACTAAGTTTTCACAAACTAGGAGAAAAATTTTTTCTCAATTTTGTCTTATTAATCATCAAATGAAAATATAAAACAGTTCTTTTCGTTCTTCTTTAAACACATAAAACAATTTCAATTAATTCTAATATTATCCAAATTTGTTCACGGCATTTGTATTATAATCGGTTTCAATTAGATTGGACTTATTGGACATACAATTTACTAATTGTAATTATCCTCGGTGTCTCGTTCTGTGATCCCTATGTTTTTGATTTTGCTGATGTCGATAATGCTTGTAATAATTTTGTTGGACACTGTTAAGTTCCGGATCGATTGATGAATGATCCTGATGAACGTAGTTGACTTGTGGCCTAACGTAGCTCACTTTTTCATTGGCAACATAACTCTCATACCTGCGATTGGTGACAACGCGTCGCAGGCAAACGGCACAGCGACTTATGCGAGATGTGTGGTCCGTTTTAAGCGTCTGCGGGTGCGGCTTTCTGAACATCTCGTAATCCTTGATGGTGGTAAGCCAGTAGGAAACTGCAGTCGAGAAGAAGTTGCAAGTGCCAGCTCCGCGACATTCAATGAACGGTCGCACGCGGAATTCCTCGAGGCAAGATCCAGGAGAAATGAGAGATTGACCACCTCCGGCGGAGCCACCATCGCGGTGCTGTTGATTGATAAAAATAATTACTATTATTATCATTATTCATGTATACATATATTCATCTATATATACAAGTAGATAATAACTCATTTTACAAAATTTATTTTACATTTTATGTATCGATGGTTGAAAAGAAGAAAATCACAATACCGAATTGGTAATGAAACACCCCATTCTTTGTTTATTGTTAAATAAATAACGAGGGGTTTTAAATTTGAGAATAGGGGTTTTTCATTGAAAATTTATGAATGGGAATTCTTCTTCCTAACAAACGATATAATTAAGGGAACAAAAGTAAAGGATATTTCAATTAATTTTCATTGACGAGAATTAAATTATAATTTAAAACAATTTCGCTCAACAATTACCATCAGGAAACTGTATCCTGTCCAGAGCAAGTCCCATCCTCCAGGACATTCAGGAATACTCATTGATTGACTGTGCACAGCGATCGCGCGAGTCGGAGCCTCGCAGACGGTGCACCTTGAGATGTACTTGCCAACTTCTGGGGCTGGAATCGGCGTCATCATCAGCGGCATTGGCTCTTTAGTACTGAGCCAATAACTGTAATCGTTTCGGTTAGCATAGTCACAGACGTTGTTCAGGTTGCAGAACATGAATGGCATGGTCGAGAATTTCCTCGAGCAGCTTCCAGCGTGACCTGAATTGGTATTTAAAGTTTATTGATTTCGTCAAATTTGTTTGATGTATATTTTGTATATGCATTTTACATAATGTAAATAGTATGTGATGTAATTTTGATATATTTACAGAAAGCACACTATTTACCTAAGTCCTGAGCGTAAGCGTGACCATTGCCCATTATGTGTAACAATGAAAATCCGTCCCATAATTTGATGGTATTTTTCGGGCATTGAGGTATCATCACATTTTGTGAGTGTCTTGCAAAGTAGAATCCTCTACTTTTTGGAGGTGGTGGACGAGGTGCTGGTTCTCCTCGTACACCAGGGAAACCTGTAATAAAATAACGCCAGCTTAAATATCAGTAAAAAAATTAGATATTTGAAAATTGGATAGGTAATTTTAATCATTAGGATACATTTTTTTCATGTTCTGCATTTTTTTTCTGAGTCAGTGATTTACCTGGTTGACCAGGATGGCCCATGCGACCAGGTGCTCCTTGGAATCCAGTTGGTCCTACATCTCCTTCTAAACCGGGAGGACCTGGTGGTCCGGGTCTACCTCTTTCTCCAGGACGACCTGGTAAACCGTCTTTTCCAGCTTCACCATCTAGCCCTCGAGGTCCAGTCAAGCCTATGATACAATTTTATGTGATTATTATGTTGATGTGCGTCTAATAATTTCTAAATATATTTGTCAATACTTAATGTGAAGCAAAATATATCGACATGAAGTATCTTTATTAATGTACAAAATCATAAACATGTTTTTTTAAATTATTATTTTTATTTTATTTTTCAAATCGAAATACTGATTATTATTTTATAAGTATTTACCTGGTAAGCCAGGGAATCCAACATCACCTCTTGGACCTTTCTTTGGAATTCGAGGGAATTTGCTAATACCTCTTTGTCCTTTCATGCCCTTTTTAAAAAATATAATTTTAAGATTATTGTAAAAATGTTTATAAAATTGAAAAGTTCTTACTTTAGGTAAACGTAACATGAGCTTATAACAAGTAACTGTGGCTGCATAAAATATAAAAATATATATTTAAATTTATCATGAAATTATGTTATGTTACCTTCAATATAACTTTAAAGAAAATATTTATTTAATAAAAAATAATGTTAATGGATAGTTTTATTTTTTTACAGTATTTTTACAGTAACTGTAACACAGCCAATGATTGATACATTTGCTTTATACTCTTCGAAAATTTTCCAACTATATATAATAATTAATGTACAGTTTTTTCCCCAATTCTCACAAATATATGAAATAAAAATGTATGAATATAAAAAAAAAAAAAAAAAAAAAAAAAAATTAATTAAAAAATAATTAAATAAATAAATAAAAAAAAAAAAAAATATTAAAAAAAATTTTTACACACACTGTTCTTATATAGGAAGTTTTTGTTAGATGAATAATAGTGCTACAAGAACTTGCATTAAAAAAAAATACCACGCGACCAAATATGTCATTGTAACTCTCTATTCTTGCAATGTAAACAAAACAAAAAAATGTAGTGAGTCGTGTG
>JABFOV010003286.1:0-16858 GCA_022817685.1 Aradophagus sp. ZL-2020 | reverse complement strand
GACATTCTGTTATCTCAGATTGTAGTTTTTCTGAATCGCTAGCAGGTGAGTTTGAGTAAAATGAAAAAGAGTCGTTTTATACACATGGCACAGTATACAGGTGTTACAACGATGGAGGTGAGGAAGGAACGAGTATACCAAGTCAAGCAACTCAGGAGTGGATCGCTAACTGGATGGGTGACTGTAAAATAAAGTAGTCAATCAAATTCAAACTATTAAGATAACGCAAAAACGGTACAAGTGAATAGTCATTTGAATTTTATCAATTTTTTCATCCTCGAATAATTTCTACAATCTTGGATTGTAATTTATAAGAATGGTGCGATAAATCCTCAGTTTACAAGAAAAAATTGTAGTTTTACGCGCCTTTTTTCACAAAAATTACCGAAATTTTTCTCTCAGTGTAAACAAACGGTTGATAACATAAATTCGAGGCGTTTATTTCCGCGCGAACGTTTGATCGGCTAATCGAAGCCGAAAAGCAGAAAAGCCAACTTAGGCTAGATGAATAATTGCTCGAAACGAGCGCATGAATATGCATCTCGCGATGAAAGGCGCGATTCCGTTGGGCTAATTATCGGCTGCGATGTGCCAACCGCGTTTCAAATCCGGCTTCCTGGCGGGACGAGGGGGGACGGGGAGTAAGAAAAAACGAACCTGGATCAATTTACATCGTCATGGTCTTTCGGTCAGAACGAAAATTCTATTACGCGCGGCGTCTCGCGAATTATGCCGCGTGCATATTTCACGGGTAATCTCGTTCGCGCTCACGCTTGCTCGCGAAGAGCCGGAGAAAGTGGAACGCCGTCTCGCGGAATTCGCTGGCGTTTTCGTTCGCCCCCACCCCTCCACTCGCGGGGAAAATTTGGACGCGGTGAAATTCGCGCGACGTCGATACGCCGACTCACGCCTGGAGAAAAGTCCAGTTTTCTGTTCCACCGCCGGCTGAAATCGATCATTTCGGATGACCGAACGGAATTCGACTTTCAAGCAGGCCGGTGAAAAGAAATTGGCCGAGACGACAAATGGAAACGCTCGCTTGTGAATTTTACTTTTATCCGCCAGAAGCGGCGACGCGCTGTTATTATCTTTAATTACCGCGTCGGCTTGGAACTTGAAATTAAATTTGCTTAATTAATGAAAAATAATTCAATCAATGATCCAGTTGACCGTACGAACGCTCAGTAGAGTTACGCGTCAACAAAAAAATTAATCATTTTAATGCTTTTATTAAGTTCACATTCTCATTGTTTCTTTTGTGTCAACTTTTTCACGTAATAAACTAAAAAATTAATTGCAAATGCAATAAGTTCAATATACACGAAAAAACAATGGAAATTAATCGTGTACATATTCTTGAAAATATGTATTTTGCAATGACTTTCATTTGTTTATAATTACTGAAGATGTTTTGTATATTGAAAAGCACATTAAAATTTTATGATCGTGTTAGAGATCTAAATTTATCATTAAAAAAAGTACTATACAAAGAAGAAAACACACGTATTTCAGCATTTATGTCAAATTGAACGTAACTTCCCGTCTGTAGTAAATCTTATTATGTGGTTAATTGAACCAGATTTCACTCGCACGTATAATTTACTGAATCGTCAATTAAATGTACTAGTAAATAATGCATATTTCTCTTGATGCATTTCAAACAATAATTACCTAATGAAATATTCAAATTATTATTACTGCTAAACTTTGTTGTTGTTTAAAAAATTGATTCAATATAGAATAGAATTTAGATAAGTAATTTTTTATTTCTGATTGTTTGACATAAAAGTGTCAATTCCGTCTCATTATAAACATTTTTAAATATGATATTACTTTTCAAATACAAACACATAATTTGCATGTATTTTTGAGAGTATAAATGTATAAAAGTCATTATGCACGTTAAGACTCGCGTTAAAACTGGAATCCCTGTTGAAGTTGAGACGGAAAAGTGGAATCCGAGCCGGACACGTGTCGGTCCGGACGGACGGTACTTTTCGGCGGTCGTGCGACCTCATTTTGGTCGCGGCCGCTTTGAAGTGCGCGCGTCGCCTCGAGCGGGGCTGCACGGAAAAAAATAACTTGAGCTTCATAGAAATACATGTATGACAGTTTAAATTTTGTAACCTTACAAAGAACATAGTGAAAATGTTGCAAACTACAAAGACAATCTAATAACACCAAATAATCTTCTGAACGTAGTTGCAAACGACTTTGTAAAATTAGTCATACATGGGGTACTGTTACTCATATGGTAGGGTAATGTTACTATTTAGCTATTGTCAAACTTGTATCGGCCTCGTTACTATACTGCGTTTATTTGTCCCCAAGTTGTCATGCTGTTCAGGAAATCTTAACAGAATTCTGGTAGTGATGACCATTTATTTTTGTCCGTGTGTTACTTACCACACAATTGATGCCGTACTTGTGGCCGGTGAACTCGCCGATTTGCACGGCGTTGTGCGGGTCCGAGATATCCCAGACGCGGACGTTGGGCATGTGGCCGCATTCGCCGGTCACCATGTACCGGCCGTCTCCGGCGAGCGCGAGCGCGGTCACCGTCTTGCGACATCCGTTCAGCACGTGAGCCTGCGTGTTTTTGCGTGGGTTGAACAGCACCACCGTGCAACTGCAAAGCAAACAAAAGTCAATCATCGTTATTGCTCCGCAACCAAACTTGCGCGACTCGTTGTTTGCCGAGTGCTCAAAGAGTCTCTTGAACAAACGTATCGCGGCCGGGGCTGAACAAGTTAATAAACGAATTTTCAAGTTCTGAGCTGGCTCCGGCAAAGTTATTTTATTCACTTCAAGGTGGACGTCGAGAGCGGCTGGTTTGAGTGAGTCGAGTTTAAAGTTGGTTCAAGTTAAATGAGGGGAAAGATGGCATTTCCGGAATTATAGGCTTACATGAATGTGTATTTGAAGTCAGATGCAAAATAAATAGAGTAGTTTATAATTTTGTGAATTATTTTAACGATTTCAGTGCAGCTACTATCGCACAAAAATTTTTCGTTTTCCAAGTGATATGAAAGATTCATTTCAGTAGTTTAATTTAACTAAACAGTTGAACCAATCAAATTTTTTTTCTCAATAACACATTTTGATTGATTAATTGTGTAAACAATGTTTCTGAAACGTTCGTATGAACCTTGTTTTTTCATTCAATGTATGTAGTTTATGAAAATGAATGAAAAACATGTAAAAGTTGATGATAATTATCGTTATCGTGAAACGAATGACGACGGACGATCTGGACGGCAGACGAATCGGTTTCGACGGTGGTTCGAGAAGAGAAAGCCGCGGCTCACAGAAAAGCGGCAAAAAGCGAGCGCGGATCGTGGCTGGCCGGTCCGCCGGTTGGCCGATCGAGCGCGCCGCTTCCGCTTTCTGTGAACTTGACTCGCGCGCTCCACTCACCCCCTCTTTCTTCCGGTCGAGGTTATTCTCCATTTTACGACGCCGTTGCACATTTCCCAGAGAAATTTCGCGTCGTTCCGCAATACCCCCCCCCTCCCCTCAACTAAAGCACCTTTGTTTACTGCCCCAAACGCGGAAGGTTCTTTCTTTTCCTGACTTTTTTTTCGTTATCAATGCTGCTCCGGTGATAAATCTATCTAATCTTGTCACGATATGAAACGTTGAAAGCGTAACTGAACGTTGACAACTGACGTCAAATTTATAATCAAAAAACGTTAGAAAAGAAAGAGGAAAAAAATCTTTTTTTAATTTATGTATAATTTACTGAAGTTTGAATGAACTATAAAATTATTACTGTTTTCAATGTTTAAATTACAAACCTCATTTTCATTCTCTTTTTTTATTTTTTAATACTGGATAAAGTGACAATTTTTTTTTTTTTTTTTTATTTAATTACAATACTTCAAACGAAAGCAGTAAATATTTTTCCTCTTTGAACGCACATTTTTGAAATGCATCAATTTCTTATGATTCACACATCTTAGTTATTTCTCAAGAGAGTTTTTTTGAACTGGAACAGAGATTAAATTTCCGAATCGAACTGAAGGACAAAATACTGTAAATAAAAGTTCGAGTGTCTCTTTCGAAATCCCAAATTACAATCGCGAAAGCCCTTAAGTGAAACAAAATTGAGATTAAAAAAAAAAAAAGAAAAACGAACGAGGATCCCGGGTTTGGGACTGAAAACAATAAAACTCTCGTGAGAATCGACCGGGTACAGTTATCGAAATTGATTTATGAATAATTCAAAGCCAAGGTGCAGCGGCTGCACGCCGCTTCGGTGAGGTCTTTATTTCTGGAACACGGTCAGGATTGGGTCCTCGAAACGACGCCGACTCGGGTCGTGATTCTCCGGGGAATCGAGCCTCTTGTGCCAGTTTCGCGCGCTCGTGCATTGCAGCAAAAAATGATTACATTGTGGATAAGAAACGCCCGAGAAAGCGCCTCGTAATAGCGCTATGATTTATTTAATAATGACACACTGGTTTGTTGCGCCGTTTAACCGTGACCCGCCCCCTCTCTCCACCCTCCCCCGACGACCATTAAAACTTGCCAAATGAATTCGAACGATTGTCGTGCGAGTCTGAGGATTGTTCTTTCGTCAACGTGATTAAATCTCTTGTCAGAGCAGTCTAAAAAAAGTAAACAATCAGTTTATAATAAGTGAATTATTCTCGTTACAAACGGATTCTACTTATTTAAAAAAACAATCCATTTATCGGAGGAATAAGATTTTAATAGATGGAATTTTTTAGAGTAACTTTCGTTCATGTTTAAAAAAGGTGTTGTATTCTTATTTTCACACATTTCTTTGACTTTATAAGTATTTCATAAAATATTGCTGTTGCTCTTAATATATTTTCAACGGCTCGTAAATAGTCTTGTAATTTTCAAAGTGAAGTCTCAAAGACCTTTCATTATAACAGAGTTGGACCACATACGTAGAAACTCATTGTTGGATCGTCGTGAAAAAATGATTGTAAAAAAGGCGGCAAAATAAAAAGCTATTGCAATCGATGATCGGCCGTTAGCGGCTATTTTTCGTCGGCAAATATTGCGGAGTTAATTGACCGTCAAATGGGGTTATTATTGAGTTGTAAATCGAAACGCGCGGAGAAATGTATGACGTTTTCCAGCGCTCATTAACACTTGGCCTATTAACGCGCGGCAGTTTATCAGGGCCTTTAGATCTTTTACCGGTGAACTATGCCGCCATTAGAGAATTTACAATGTCATAACCGTCAGTTCCTTTTCTTTCTTTCACCCCCCCCCCTCCGCCGCTTTTGTCAGTACTTCGCTTGTAAGTCCGCGTTCCCGAGATGTAAAAACGATGACCCAATGAAACAGTTTACACAGACAAATGTCTGCAATTTCGACGGAGATTAATTAATTAATAACGTTGAAATACTGCCAATCGATCTTTCTTCCAACGGATTATTGATGTGACTTAAGACAACCCGAAATTACTGTACAGTGACAGTTACTGTCTCAATTAAACACACCTCGACGAATCGTAGTAAAACTTGGATTGAAATAAAATTTTGTTCAAAATGAATTTCTTTTAAGGCAATATGCTATTAACGTTGCATTGAGAACTTTTATGCTCGAAATTTCGGCTACTTTTGAGTCAGTCAATTTAATGAAAATTTTGAGATTGAAATTTAAAATTGAAACGAAGATAAAATGATAGCCAATGTGTGACAAAATTATAAGAATAGTATTAACAAATTCATACTTTTTCAATATTCAATGAAATTGATATAAAAAGACTTTCCACGTGTGAGAATTAGGGGGAAAGGGTAAACAGAGAGAAAAGTAATTGCTTTCCCAGAGAAAATCCCGCGCGCGTGATTCGTCCGGCTTGAAAGCATCGTGGGAAACGACGACAGGAGTCCGTAAACACTGGAGGCGCGCGGCTCGAAATGTCATCTTCGGCAAAATTTGCGCAAGCGCGAGAGCGGAACGACGCACCGCCGCCGCGAAGACTCTCGATTTCGTACCGGTAATGGCAATCTCAGGGTCAACGGATCGTGTCGGCCGCGCGATATGTAAAACGAAATGCAAATTAAAATCACTTTTTCGTCTTGCTACATCGACGGAAAAGCTCCAACCAAGAAATTATCAGTAATCCAACTTTTTTCACCGAGGCAACTAATCCGCAAAAGTCGTACATTTCAAATTTCAACCTGACACTTAATATTTTATTTCGCTGTATTTGAAAAAAAACTAATGTGAAGTTTTTTATTTGAAAAATTTAAATGCAACATTTTGAAATAAATTTATCAACTTCAAATTTATTAATCAAATATACATCGAGTTGGTACAAATTTTTAAAAATTGATGAATTTGCCTATTGTTTTTTTTCTTTTAAAAGAAACGTAGCTGATAGTTTGAGAAATGACTATACTACTAATAAGATTCTTATAATCGAATAATAATTGTCATTGTTAAGAACCAAAGAAATGAGCATTTTCGCAATAACTTTTTACAGTGTTTATGCATACATATTTTTTGATATGCCGCACTGATTCGATCAGTCAAAATTGTAAGTGGGTGGTACGGGCAACACTCAACTCGTCGGTGTTTACGCACAATGCCACGATCCCCGGGGTTTATTATTCATATTCTAGGCTAGGAGGACCGATCCGTCGGGAGTATCATTGATGACTGTTTTCTCGTTTCGAACAATGCCATGACCCACGCAACGACATTGGCAAATATATATTCACAGGACAAGGTCTTTGTATCATCGTAGATAATAATGTTCGCGGTGAATTCAGAAAGTTAAATATCATTCGAGTTCGATTGTTCAAAAGCCTTCTTTCAATTTCCTCGCAAGTCTTTCATCAAGATTCGATAAACATTCGGAAGAGAGTTTACAATCCGTTTAGGCAAAAATGCAATTATTTTTCGTATCATACGAATGCATAAACATCAAATTCTTACTGAATAAAACGTTTTTCTCAAAGTAAAAGGAATACTATTACCGTAAAATTATTCTAATTCTGAATTAATTTCGAGACAACATTTTAAATGTGACAATAAAAGAGTTCAATAAATCAACTAACTGTATGGTGTTACAAGTAAATAAATTTTAGAAATTCCGAAAAATCAATTGAATATAAAACAAAATCTAACAATTTTTTATAAAATAGCATTCTACAAAAGCAGTTTACAAAAATCGTATAATTTTTTTTACCGTAAAATGTTAGACTTATTATTAAAAGTTGTTCACTTTATTGAGCTAAGTGTTTCATGATTTTGGATCCACGTCGGACAATTTTGGTACAATATCACGCGAGATAAGCGTTTGTCGTTACATTAACTTTTTACGGTTACAATTTAACTCTTGATTGTTAATAAACTTTCTAACAAATAACATTGCTCTTCTTTGTTTCTACTAATTTTTATTCGATTTTACCGTTTGTAACAAACAGTTTTACGTTTGTAATACAAGTTATCATTCTTAAAGTTAATCTTCAAGGTTAGCTTCATTAGAAAGTTCTTCTTATCTTAAACTATGATTCACGGAAAAAAGTGTTTTGCATTCATGGATTACGGAGGAAATTCGTACTTTTTGATCGCCCGTTCGATGCATCGTGCCAAGGGTATCGTTACGTCGAATGCAATCGCCGGCTGGGCGAATTACAAACATTTCTATCGGCAAAAAAATAATCTCAACGGTTACTCTCGTGATTTCATCGGAAACGAGACTGTTGCATTTTCCGTCCCGCTGTTCGCGGCAACAAATAAAACGCGTGCCTTTCTACCTTGCCGCGCGTGCAATTGTATGCATTATGCAAACAATATGAATGCTTTTAATGTACCAAGTCGATCAATCGTTCGCGTGCTAGTCCTTTTCGAACGTCTCGAATTCGCGGGACAGGACAAACGGTCGCTTATTTTTCGCTCGCTTGCAGTCCACCGTTGCGTCATTCCGATTAGAAATATATTTGACAGGGACTTAGTATTGCTCATACGAAGCTTGGAAATAAAACTAACATAATCAAGCAGTTTGTCTTTAAAAGTTATAGAGTTACGAGTAACATTGAAAGACTGTTATATTATCAAATAGTTAAGTAATTTTTCTACGAACGTCAAAAATATTGTAAAATAATAGGAAATAATTTGTTTATTAATATTATTCAAGAAAAAAAGGAACTATAAAAAAATTAAATTGAAAGGAAATCAATTACGATCAAAAATTGATCAGTTTTTATCAACAGACGATCGTATAATGCTGCATATGATTTTTTTTTTTTTTTCATAGACAATAAATGTTGCAGCAAGTGAAAGAGCGAAGAACAACGCAAAGAAAGTGCGCGTTTAAAAACCGGATAATTGATACCTTCGATCGAACATCGCGGAAATGATTAATTTGTAAAGAAAAATGGACTTGCGCGGCTCGCTTCCTCGTGGACTCTCGTGCATTGTATTTCCAAATAGAGAAACGGAGGCTTGGCTTTGCATTCGGATTTGTTATTCGTGAATAAATTCAAAGTCGTGTTCGCCGTACGATCTCGATATCCACTCACGGCGAGGAGTGTTCGCCGGCTAAAATGGTTCGCGACACAAAGCCGGGATAAATCATGCCGCTCGAGTGACCGCTCCCGGCCGACGGTTTCCCGCTTAAATTGGGCTTTCGGTGCTCGAAACAGTTGCCACGTTGAAACGAATATCGGATGCTGCTTTCAACTTGAGATTTTCGTGTCTAGTTAATCAAAGTCAAGTTAAGTATTGCGTCGTTATTTTGATTTATCGTTCAATGACAAAAATTCACATTCGTTGATCAAGAATCAACTACTTTTAGATTTTGATAATTGTTAAATTAAAAAAAATTGTTTTCAACCATTAAGTACAAAAATGTTTATTCAAGTGTAATTTTTTTTTAATTGTTTTTCATTATAAAAAAGTCATTATAAAAAAGTAAAATTGTTTACAACCGTTAAATACAAAAATGTTTATTCAAGTGTAATTTTTTTTAATTGTTTTTCATTATAAAAATGTCTTGTTTAAGGTAAAATACTTGATATTTTAGGATAACATTTTCTAACGTGTTTCCAATACTTACAACTTTTTTGTAAAGTACTTATTAGTAGTTAGATGTGTAGTCTGGCGCGCCTAAACCAACATAGCTCAATTATCGTCACGTTTCAAACTCGCCGGAGGTTTCGATTATTCATTTTTACCGATTTCCGTTACTTTCTTTTTCGCGGAAGATCGGAGTAGTTTAATGAACAAGAAAAGCGATACATCGACAGTTATTTTTAGCGTATTGTTTTTGCACGACAATTTGTAAACCATCGTACGATTTTCATCGATTATCAATTACTTATCAAAGGCACTCAAGTTTTCGCAAGGATCACGTGACTGCGCATAAAATTAAACGTTATTCCGCCAAGCTGGCCGGCTGTTTACGTGACTTGTGAATTGAACTAACGCGCTTTGAGGCACGCTGCGACTTTGCGCAGTGCATTTGACTGCAGGTGTAACATCGCAAGCAAATGGTAATTTTAGCGCCGTTTCATTAACTCTCGTTATTCAGCCATATATTGTCTTCGGTTGTTTGAGCTAACGACGGGAAAAATTGTCCGACGTTGACGCAAAGAAGTCCAATTAACGACTTTTAATATCCCAACAATTGTAATGGATTCAAACGAATTCCTTTGTTTTGACTAGATTTAACAAATCGTAATTTTTTAAACACTGACAACAATCTTATCGTTATTCAAAAATTCCACAACGTCGTATTTTTACATCGTAAGAATTTTTGCAAGGAATTTCGACGAAATCATAAACATTTAGCTTATTTCAATCATCATTACGGCGACGATTAAACGATTTTCAATGAAATGCAGTTTTACAATGTTCCGAAAATTAATCCAATTTTTCACAGTCTAGAAAAATCTATGTTCTTGAAGTTTTCAACGTTTATTAATAAACGAAAATAAAATCTGATACAATTTTTTTTCGTACAAATAATAGTATTTTTTGATAGTATAATTTTTCAAGAAAAAGCTATAATATTTCAATACAATTTCTTTCATTTTTGATTACAATGTTACTAAATTATATATAATTAATTTTCGTTTATTAATAAACTTGAACTCCATACAAATTTTACTCATTTTCGCAAAAAAAATCTAACCAATTCGCAATTAAATCATCTCGCTGGTTTAAAAAAAAAAGTCAATTTCTACGATCATAAGCGGAGGGGCGTGATACGACAGTGACGTAAGTTTCATTCAGCAAAACGAGATCGGTCGAACGCGCGGCTCCGGCACGAAAGGCCATTGCACGCACGCAACTCTTCCATTGTGCAACGCGATTTACATTTCCATCAAAGCGGCCTACCGAGCGTCGAAGCCGTTTCATACGTCGCTGCCGTTCGCGTTGTTAATTAACGACAAACTTCTGGCCATTGAACTGCGCCTTCGTTTCCGTCCTTTCGGGCGCTCGGACGCGTCGAGTTCCGCCCGAACGTCGCCCGACTTTTGCGCGCCGAAATTGCGGCTCTCGGCGCCGAGCGTGGCTCGTTTTAATTGCCGGCTCGGTTTCGTTTCAGCGTTCGCGACGGGAGAAACGAAATCGTGGAAGCGAACTGCGGTTTTTGCAGCGAAACAAAGGCGCAGTTTAAATGTCGCCGAGCGAAGCGCGAGATGCATTTGTTTTGTCAGTTATTCCGGCAAATTGAGGAAATTAACACGCTGGCAATTGCGAGCGCTCTCCTCGCGAGACAAATTTCGTTCGTCAACAGTAGTCTCCGCGAAAGTCACGCGCGTTTGAGTTTTCTAATTTAGCATCTTTTATGACTAGTCGTGTTTCGTTTTGGTAATGTTATTTAATTAAACAAGGATGTTATTAAAGTCCTGCGCTTTAATTCTATTTAATACTTTATAGACCATTTTTTTAAGAAGACATTTTTTTATGTGAGGTATACCATATACATGTATTATATGTATACACTATATTATGTAGAGTCATTTATGAAATCATTTTTCTCACGGTGAGTAAGACATTCGGAATGCATTTTTCGCGCGTAATTAAAAAATATCAGAACATTGCAACTTAGAAAAAATGAAATACGTGTGTAAGGTCGTTAATAATATACTTTAATATTCAATATAATTATTTAATAACCGTTTTTGGTGCGATTCTGACTTCTGTTGAAAAATTAATTACAGTTGGAGTCTGTTGCAAACTCTTGCAAATTTTGCGTGCAAATTTTTCCATGAATGAAGATCTCAAATACAAACACAACGACATTAACCATCAATCTTGATATTCGTAGCTTGAGATTTATCGTCCGAATTGATTTCGAAATAAAAATGCTGACTTTCAATCTTCGTATGCACGCAATTATTATGGTCTACGCTAAACTCATCAATTTCAACTTTTCAACTTCTTTTCCACCTCTGCATCGATTAAATAATACACGTAAACTTATTAAATCGAATTTGAATACTTAACGATCTCTCAACTTTTTATGGCATACTTAATTAAAGGATGATAAATGCGATGAATATTAATAATCCCGAGATGATTGAAACGTAGATTGAATAAAGACGTTACAATCTTACGTTTTTTTTACTTTTAATTTGTTTACCAAGATTGATCGATCGGCCTTGATTGAGCATTCGGATCGCTAATTTTGTAATCCAGCGAGTTTCCCGGTCGAATGAATGCGCGATTTCGCGTCGTAAATTTTCGCCGCTGCGACACCGCGAGTGTGGTGTACAATGCGGTTAATCGAACGGTCCCTTTTGCTCCGCGGGTGTTTTGCATTGCAGACGCCGTCGCGTACGATGCACGGCCGACGCGGGCTCTCGGGTCCGTTCACCTTTCCCCCCCTTCTCTCTGACCCATTTCCACTGGGACCCAACGCCAGTCGCCCCGAGCGACGCTTAATTACCGACTAAAGAATTAACCCGCGTTGAAAAGTCCCATCAACTTGCCAGGCTTTTACGCTGACGTGCTTTTATCAGCGAAGGTGTTAACAGTTCACATTTTTACGACCAGTGCATTGTTTATATGATTTACTTGTCGTGAAACTTGATCAACAATTAATGTCCTTTGAAATATACGATAAGTGACAATAAATGCACCTTTTCAACAATGTAGATCAAATATACAATGTAGATCAAAGGTCAAAAAGAAAAAAAAATAGTTTAAGATTATAGGAGATTTTACTTGTTAAATATCATCTGAAAATTCGATTTCTTCGCATGGCTCGTTCATGAAAATGTTGAAGCAAATGTTTCTTAGAAAGTCAAAGTCAAAAGTATTATTTCCCTTTAATTCCGTTTGTCGAAACATTCGTTTTCAGCAATTTGCACTTTCTACAATGCCAAAATAACCCGTTCGGCTCGAATCTCCGGTTAATAACAGCTCGGTGCATAACAATCGCCGGACTGCAACGAACGATCGTCGCAAAAGTTCACCACCGAGATTCGAAAAAGCTTTAGTAATGACAATCACGATTGCCAGACGGAACTGCGTGCGACAAATTTTCAAAACGCGGAAGATCGGAAAGGAGAAAAAACGGACGAAAAGGCCCCACTTGGATTGCGGCGAACAAAGGACCGACAATTGTTGCGTGACTGAAAGGGAATGTAAATTCTCTGGCAAAATCGGCGGAGGAGAGGTCGTCGAATGGAACGAAATGAAAAGGCGAGCCAATTGCGCGCGGACAAATGTCTCGCGGAACAAAGCTGCTAGAATTTGGTCGGCTGACCACATAAGTGTTTCGTTACTTACACAATCCATCTGAATGATTGGACCAATAAAATTATGTTGGTTTTCTTGATTCGCTGACGGCTCGTAATCAAAGGTTTTGCAATCCAGCTTTATACTTTTGTATCGCTTAAAAATTGATCAAAATCTGTGATTGATCAAAAAAGTGCTACAATCAAATAAGCACGTTTTCCATAATTGTTTCATAAGTTTTTTTTTTTTTTTTTTTTTTGAAAAGGGCCATAATTTTTGACACTTTTTCTTGTTAGATACACGGACATAAAAAAAGACATACGATTATAAAAATTGTGCTCAACGTAGCCGGTTTACTGAAATTTACAACACTTTTTCCAAACTATTTTTCCGCATATGACGTAATTTACGAGATATTTCAATTTTTCTAATGAAATACTCTATACCGCAAATTTCACGGTGTACTTAAAAATTGTTGTGATTGTTTGCAATGTTTAAATCACACCGCATACAAAACGATACAAAGGGTTTCATAAAACTCTCGTTCAAAACAAGGTCATCCAATGGAAACGATCTTTTAATCTGACATCAAAATGTTTTCATGAACGAAAGTACATATTTCGATTTGTCAAAATACAATCGAACGATTCAGTCATACCGAAGAAACATTGTTCCAAGTAACACTTCGAAGGACATGCGGGCTCCAGAAAGTTTTGCCCCTCCCCCTCCGCCTAATAGCTTATCTTGTCATCGCACTTTCGCCATTCTTCGGTACATCCAGTTTTCCTTCGCTTAAAATTCAGCGCTTCCTTCCTTCGGCGTATCTCGCGCCGTCATTGCACTTAATCAACGGCCGTCACTTTTGTCTGCGAGCGCATTTCACCGGCGCGAGAATCAAGTCGCCGCCGAAGAGCGCGCAAGCGGCCCGTCGCGAATTTCACTCGTGGACATTTTTGTTCGACGACAAAAATCGCCGAGTTCGGTTCGCGAGCCGCCGCTTGTGGCAATGAGTTGCCCCTTTTGCGGGAAAGCCGTTCTCCGACGGAGATTAATACGTTCGACGGAAACGAAACCTTTTTGTCATTTTTAATTACCGGAGAATGCACGGCACAGAAAAAGAATCGCATGGGAAATGATCAGCTCGATATGATTTACGATGTGGCAACTTTTTTGTTTAATTGCCGTCGATATTGCAATCGTTGCGAAATAGGTGATTGTGTATAGACGATTCATTGGGAGCCATTTGAGACAAAGTGTTGTTTTTTATTCCGCGTATTTTTTTCTCGACTGGTAAAATCGTGAATGATTTCTTTTATTATTATATTGTAAAAAGGAATTCATTTAAAAATTGCAAAAGTTTACGAAAATATCATTGAAATAAAAATAACTATGATTGATTTTACAGGTATATTTGTTAAGAAAAAATAAATTAATACAACGAATTCATTTTTGTGCTCGTAATTGCATAAGTAATCTACAACTTCTTCTCGTTATTCTCTCCTTTTGAAAAACCTTCGTATAATCGTATGGTAATTACAACGTCCACTTTTGTAACGATTTCCGGACGCGGTAATTATAAAAATATGATAATTACGATGATATGATAATCATAAATACAATTATTGTTGCATTTAGATTGATTGATGAAATGCAACGGAGTAATGTAATAATAATAATAAGTTTGCATTCGTGAAAGAAGGACGCATGAAAAATGACGAATACAAACGACGGGAGGAAACTCACCCGGCAGGATAGGCGACCAGTTCGCTCGTTGTGTCACAGTCCAAAGCCGCATTGCTCGACACGGTTACACCCAGCACCCGTTCCAGTTTGATCTGTAACAAATCGCAGCAACGTTTGGTCAATGTACAATGCTCGTTATCCTGCCATTAAATTATATTAAATTGATCGAAAAATTCGCACAAGAAGAAACCGTTGCTTCGTAATCATTTCAGCTTACAATGTCAGCATACATTCGTTCTGTCGACGTTTTGTCACCGGGACATTTGTATGCCGAGCAACTTGTGGATAAATATTTTAGAACCGTTTACGAGGGAACGTTGCAATTTTGCGAAATTCTGCAAAACTTGGTAATCAAAGTAAAATTGAAATTTGATTACAAATAATGTGACAATTATATCGTTTTCATTTTCATTTGATTAAATCAACAAAATTTTGTTTTCAACGTTAATAAGATTTGTTTGAGTTTGTAGTAAATTTCACATTAGTCACTAACAATTTAACTATCTCGTTGTTTTAAATTGCTCGTGAAAATTGTATATCGTGAATATGATTATTAATAATTGATAACTAATTGATATTAATTTAGTAACAACTTACTAATGTATTATTAATCGTAATTAATTCACGATTAAACGCGATAATAATTAATTATAATTAATTGGCCGAGAAACGTGAATGACGTTTTGCTATAATTAGATATTTCATGAAACATTTTTCTCTTGGCAAATCTATTGAAAATGATAACTGGATCTGGCAAAAATTGGCAATGAATTATTCGACATTAGTCGATACGGAATGATGCTGCGATGAAAAAGACTTTCTAGTTTTGCGAATCGGGGTTAACGCGGTGCAACTCGGCGGCCGATTAATGACATCAATTAAAGCTACAAGTCAGACGCAAGAAACGTTGATTCCGACCCACGATTCATAATGCATTTATCTTTATTTTAATGCCAATTTTACTGGCTGACTCTTTAATGTGAAATTTTGTACCGTAAACTCGAAGTAATTACATAGCAAAAGTTTCAATTTTTTGCACGTATGATTAACAACTAAAAACATTAAAATCTGTACACACGGGGAAAAAATAAAATAGCATTTATAGCAATCAAAGAGTTATTTCGATGGTTTTAGTAAGGCAAGTGCTTTTTATTAAACAAAGTAAAAATGTCAAACTCTTTACGCAGTACTCGACCAGTTATTCGTGAGAGTGAAAATAGTGTAAGTTGAACTAATTTGTTCTCTTTGTTCAGAACTCTTTTCTAATTCTCAACAACATTTTTATAGTGCACTTGAAAAGTTATTTTTAAACGTGAGTTTACACTTAACATACGTTTTTCTAGAAAAACTAATTTGAACTCATGGTTAGTTTTCAAATGATTCGACGATTACTGTTAATTGAAATTACTTGGTAGTCAGTGTATCATTGCTTGGATAACGTCATTTCTTGTGTCGATTTGACGATATTTCTGTAAATGCACAGTCACAAAAGTCCTCTCAATTCTAGCGGAGAATTTTCCAAATTAAATAGTACGAAGAAATTCACGAAAGAAGCCGATCAGAAGGAAAAAACTTTCATCAGATAAGAATGAGCGATTGAGGTGAACAGATGTTTGACAGGAGAGTTTGCAGAAGAGGGATATCAAGTTAATTTAGCGAATCTTCGAGTAATTATTGAATGATTATGCATTTTGCGAGTACGTCCTCCGCGTTCATATTTAGATGTATGCGTGAAGAATAGGAAGGAAAAAAGGCACGAGAAATGAGATTAATTTGATAATTTTCTTAGTCTGTTTTATTTGGTTGAGATGTGTAATTATGTAAATGTTGAATGATATAATTAAGATGGGAAGATCGAATTGCGGTAGCAATTAAAATTCGATGGGAAAATGATGCTCGACTTCGAACGTTTTGAAAATAGACGTTGGATAAGAAAATTAATGAATTCAAATACAAAAAAAATTGCAACAAATTAACATCAAATTAGAATGTAATATTACTAAATATTAATTATCTTACTTGAAAATAACATTTGATAGAGCAGTTTTCAGTGTTTTTTTAAATGACAATTTTCAATGATAAATCTAAAATTTTTAAAGATTAAAGCAACGATTTTTCAATGAGTGTTTTAGGATTTAAGATCGCAATTTTTTATTCTAAAATTTTTAGTTGTATTATTAAAAAAAAAAAAAAAACCAGTCTAGTAACGAAGGTTTGAAGCGGTCTTTTATAAACATATGATGCTGCCAACAATATGAAAAAAATAGAAAAAGGTGTGATTTATTCTATAAAATAAAATAAAATAAAAAAACGCAAGAATTTTAACATTTTATACAATAACTCATACAGACACAACAACCATAACTGTACATTAAAACAATAATATAATAGAGTATATGATTAGATACAATAATACAACTACAGACTAAAA
>JABFOV010003285.1:0-16859 GCA_022817685.1 Aradophagus sp. ZL-2020 | reverse complement strand
TCTCGTTCGCGACATTTGAATTCGAATCGCTTTCATGTGTTCACAAATTCCAACTCAGCTGAGTTGCGACGTTGCCATTCTTCCATTTGCGTAAATGACCCATTTGCGTAGATGAACCCCACTCAATATGATTGGCTAAAATTTTCATCAACCAATCAAATTTCTCATAATTTGCCTCACAAAAATCTATGAATCCAACAAAAACGCGCTCATTGTAATTTACGGACCTATACATAAAACCGGGATTCTGACCCTAATATTCAGTGATGGCGGGAAGTTTTGTTTGTGCTTGTTTACGTTGCCTTTGTGGCAATTAAAAAGAAAGAAAAAAAAAGGATTTATTGAAATTAATACATGACCTTGAAAACGTGGGTTCTTAAAAGTATATAATCAAAAGACCAATGGACTTATTACTTGTATGATATAAAACTAGCCTAAGTGTTCTAATTGTTCTGTAAATGAGGATTTTAAACTTTCAAATTGATATGTTAAACTTCAATAACTGAATTACAAACAAACTTCAAAATTATTTTTTTTTTTTTTACCTATTTTAAGTAGGAAAGAAAATGTCAACACTTTTTTTCAATGCAAAATAAAAAATAAAAATAAACAATAATGGAAGTACACAACCCTCGATGCATCCCTTTCGAAAATCGGGACGTCCCTGTATAAAATGGCGACAGGGAAAAGTTAGTGGTGCAGGGTGTCTTTTGGAATGCACTTTTCTAAATTGCCAATGTTCTTTTAAACGAATTCAATAGTGATCCAACAGCTCTAATAGAACATAGGACGGTGTCATTAAACACAGAAGAATAAGTTAAATAAAGAAGAAGCAAACGTCGGTCAACCATCGATCAATGTTAGCTCTAATAAGTACGTAACTTTCTCAGTGCGGAAGGGTTATAAGTACTCGTATGTTATTGGTAACTCACATTCGTATCACTGATGAGTCAAAGTGAAGCTGTCATTGTAAGTGAAATCCCGTATCTTTGTAAATTCAATATCTTGGATATATAAATTTCTGTATTAAGATTATTGCTTAAAAATAACAAATGTGTAAAAAAAGTGTCACAATTTAAATTTTATTTTTTCATAAATACTGTGATGATAAATGTATGGACTAGAACCGCTGAGGTAAACGAAAAGGCACATTTTGTAATTGTCTGTCAAGACTCAGAATTAACTATTTTGTGTCTTTTATAATTAAAAACTTCATTTCTGGGAGATACTTTTTTTATAATTGTAATTGACTTATTGCATTAATTTTACAGATTGATGAACTTCGATTAGAAAAGTAGAAAAAACTGAAATACATTCTTCAGGAGACTTTATTATAAAAAGAAAATAAATAAATATTGAAAAAATGGATTCCATTGTTGAATCAGAGCACATCGAAAAATTGGAAAAAGAAGCTGAAAAGTTGAGAACCCGCTTAGAGGATGAACGACAAAAATTAAGCGACGTTACACGTAATTGTTTAGATCTTTCATTTATGCTGAATTTACTTATTTTTGTTAAAAATCTAAAAAAAGATCGCATACGTTTTTGTTTTCAACACTAATAGTTTAAATTATTTACAGTTGCTTCAATGGCGGACAGATTAGAACCCATCAGTTGCATTAACGTGAAACCACGACGTGTTTTAAAAGGACACCAAGCCAAAGTTCTTTGCTCTGACTGGTCGCCAGATAAACGTCATATCGTCTCTTCGTCACAAGTATATTTTAAAATTAATTGTAGTTATTATTTACGGTTGATAACATAGTTTTTGTGTATGACAATTACTTCAATATACTAATAAGCTGTAAGATTATTAAGTTTTGTTAAAACGAAGTTTGCATCTTTCGTAGGATGGCAAAATGATAATTTGGGATGCCTTTACAACAAATAAAGAACTTGCCGTCACAATGCCAACGACTTGGGTTATTGCTTGCGCGTATGCACCTAGTGGGCAAATGGTTGCATGCGGGTAAAATAATTACTATTCATTATTGTATAAGTTTTCTTCAAAGCAATTATAACAATAAAGTTCACTGTAATTACATGTCAATTCCAATATTATAATTTAATTATAAACAATTAAAGTGTAGTTTTCAATTAACAATATTTCAAATCAAATTTATCAATAGCTTCAATAACGAAAGACAATTACTTTGCAGAGGTTTGGACAACAAAGTAACAGTTTATCCTTTGAGTTTAGAAGACGATGTTTCTGGTCGCAAAAAGACAGTAGGTACTCATACATCGTACATGTCATGCTGCGCTTTTCCAAACAGCGATCAACAAGTGCTTACAGGAAGCGGTGACAGCACTTGTGCCCTGTGGGATGTAGAAAGCGGACAATTGCTCCAAAATTTCCATGGTCATTCGGACAGCGTCATGTCTATCGACTTGGCTCCAAGTGAAACAGGAAACACGTTTGTTTCTGGCAGTTGTGATAAAATGGTCTTCATCTGGGACATGCGAAGTGGCCAATGCGTTCAAAGCTTCGAGGGACACTTGTCAGATGTCAATTCGGTAAAGATCCTTTCTTTCAAATTATTAACAATCATCTAATATAACGTATATTTATTTAGTTATTTACCAAACTGGAGATGGGTGCAAAAAAATAGATGTCAATGTTAAATAAAGAGTTTTCAAAGCTAGATTTAGAGAATAATTTAAAATGAATGTTATTGAAGGTTCGATTCCATCCAAGTGGAGATGCAGTTACAACTGGATCAGATGATGCGACTTGTCGTCTGTTTGATTTACGAGCCGATAAGGAAATTGCGGTTTACGCCAAAGAGAGTATTATTTTTGGAGCAAACGCTGTTGACTTGAGCGTAAGTGGTCGACTGTTATTCGCGGGCTATAACGATTACACGGTCAATGTCTGGGACACCTTAAAGTGCCAGCGTGTTGCGTTGTTGTATGGCCACGAAAATAGGGTTTCGTGCTTACAAGTGTCCCCCGATGGCACTGCTTTGTCAACTGGAAGCTGGGACATGACACTCCGAATTTGGGCTTAAGGCTTTATGATTACAAATCATATTTTATGAACTCAACAAATTCATGTTTTAAGAGTTTTATCGCGTCTGTATTTACGACCAAAATATTTTCAATTTTAAAGTTAGTATCTGGGAGAAGATATTAACAATTTATTTATTGATTTATTGATTTATTATTTATTTATTAATTATTATTGGAAAAAATGAAGTTTTTCTCTTGCTTGTCTTTTTGTACTTTAATTTTTATGTAAATTTTCAAACTTTTGTTGAAGACGTGATAATTTTCTAATAATTTATCAGTAGAAGAATTGAAAGCTTCAACTTGTTCATCGATTTTCAAAATGTAACTGCATATTCTAAGTGTAAATCTTAAATTATGCAGTTTCGGCATTTACTTTTTTTACTTTTATTTTGAAAATTTGTGAAACATTTATCAATTTTTATAGTATCACAGTTTTTGAATAATACACAAATACAAAAAATATCGACAGACAAATTGAAAATTATATGTAAAACAATGCTAATCTTTCTAGTCGTCATGAAAAAAATTGTTTTCAACATTATTAGTAATCAAATGCTATAAAAGTGTTTGAAAAATTCTGATTCAGAATTTATTGCAGACTGATTTCTTTGTACTTTTTTTTCCATATATTTATTTGAATAATTAATAATTTATTAAAATTGTTTATTTACTGTTTTACTTATAGTATAATAAATGAAACCAATTTCTACTAATACAATCGAACACCCCAAATTTTACATTAAAATCACACACTACTTCCTTGATTGTAGCATTTATTATATTTTTAACTTTCAAGGTAGTTGTATGATGAAAAAGCTTACTAGAATTCTATAGTTTTACATTGGATCATTGGATTAATGTAATTTCTCGACCCACTACTAAATAATAGTTATTCATTTCCTCGTTTTTAATGTTACAACAAAATAATAATTTCAATATTCGAATAATCAATTAAAATACTGAAAGAAGTACTACTTTTTATTTTCCGCAGAACTTCCAATTTACCAAATTGCCAGTTTTATCAAAGCATTGCGAGCGTGTTGTATTTAATATATCTATTGAATTATGTACAATTTACGAATAAAAGAATGAAAATATAGTTATTAATTCAATTCAGAGTTTATGTCATTCGTATTAATTACGTTGACTTGATATAAAAATATATTGTTAAGTACACATATGTTTGAAATATTTATTTTACATAATTTTTGCTGTATTTAATTATTTTTAGTGGAAACTATGTGACTATTATTTTTGTGTGCGTCAACATATTTCCATCTGTCTGTGCTGCGTTTTTTAGTGATAAAAATATTTATTGAGTCGTTTGTGATTTAGAATGCGAGTCATCATCAATCGCACAAATAATACAAGAACGAGTTCGTTGTAAAATATAATATTGTTGGATATTGTTAAATATATACTTAGTGGTGACACGAGTGCGTTTCAGAATGTTTATTATATGAACTGTCTTCCAATTTTCAATCCTGAATATGCAAACACGTCTATCTAATTATATTTTATTTTAATTTATGTATATATTCTTTTTACTAAGCATTCATTTTATTTCATTCCTATTCCGAACTACTTTAATTTCAAATAATCTTAATAAAGTGTATTAACTGTTAATTAGAAACGTTGCCATAAAAAACATAAACGAAGAAAAACTCAGTTACCATTTTCTGAAAAATGAAGATATTGTTGTCTGTGATTGACTTCTTTTATTTTACTGAAACTTGCAGGTATCTCCAGTTTACAGTGGAGACCTGGTGATTAAAATATGCTTTTTAGATTTTTCAACACATACACATTCTTTATCTATACCTATTCCACCTTGTTACTCTTAACAATTCTCCACACTTACTTCTTGAGAAGAAATAATAAAAAAAGAATAAAAAAGAGAATAATAAAACTGTTTACAATAATCAACCACTTTTTCAGTTTAAAATATTGATTGTTTTAGGTCCTCCCTTTTTTAGGAGATTTGTAATTCATTTTTAGGAAGGGTGTATTATAAAAATCCAAGGACTTATGTATAATTGTTTATTTTTTGTTTTTTTATGAATGTATTTACTTTTTCGTATGATTTATATATATATTTATATATATATAAATTATGAGTAAATGAGTGTTAAATTTTATCCAAAACAGCCTTAACCATTCGTAGCTATCATAGACATATTGTAACCGCATCATGGATACCATCAACACCATTTGCATTTACTCAAACATCTAATATACTTTCTATTCTTTTTCATTAATTGATATTTTATTAGGTTACAAAATACAAAAAACATTGGTGATACAATAATATTATAATACAAGTGTGTGTCATTCTATTGTGTCGAACAAGGTGCTCGAACCTGGACCTTGCACGACGCGATATTCTTTGACACTTCGTAGAAGTACTTATTTTATGAGAACCTTATTATTTAAAAACCTTATATGTATCTATATATATATACATACATATGTATATATATATGTTTACATTTATACACATAAATATATACATTGATACGTAGAAATATAATTATTTCAAATTCCATATCATGTACTTCCTTATAACTTTTTTATTACAATCACGCTTTTAATAAAATGTTGGATGAAAGACTTTTCAGTCTCTCGCTAAATGACCTTTCTTACTTTTTAATAACTTCTTGCTTGTTCCATAATTTCTCACTTTTAATTGAATTTTTTGTATAAAACAAAACCTGTTTCGAATAAATATGTACATTTATATGCACGTGAAAATTTGTACACCAGTCATAGTAGTCACCATCGAGTATTATCTACCGCTGAGGTGAGAAATTCGAAATTTTCCCTTTTCCCATTTTATTAATGCAAAAGTCGTTTCAGCTTTCTTCAGCTCAAGTTACTAAACGTAGTGTAACTAAAGAAAAAACAAAGAAATACAAATATTAATTTTTCAAAAACAAATTAAGAAAATCAAAAAAGAACTAAAAGCGATATTGAAAATCTATTATTTTAGTGGTGGACGGCACTAAAAATCAAACAAAAAGTAATATAAAAAAAAGAGAAATTAATTAAAAGAAAAGAGAAACGGACTTTCACTAAGAATAAATTTGGACTTAAGTTCTACCATTGCACGACTTTGGGGACGGGAAAGTTTTGCCAGATCCGGTCACGATTTTTATTCTGAAATACACAACTCGCAGGCACACAAACTTGCGCTCCTTTACCAACTATTTCAGCTTGCACTAAATTCTTGCACTCTCTCTCTTTTTCCCTCTCTCCCTCACTCCAACTCTTTTTATATTTCAACATTTCATCTTTTCATACTCATCAATCTTTGATTAAAAAGCAAAATTGAAAATTGTTGTTAATCTCAATTGCGTACAAGAATACAAAAATACGACATTTTGATTGGGCGCGGGAAATGATTGGTATGTACAGAGTTGCGATTAAAGCATACACAAAACGGACAAATGATAAGAACAGGTTGCGATTTTAATAAATAGCTCGTCATTACATTTTTGCTCTTCATTGATGTTTATTATCCTTTTCCTGATCCACATTTTAAATACTTAGTCACAGTGTCGCCATCTGCGCGTTCTTTGTATGAAAATAATATTTGTTCGAGGTCATTATTTACACATGTTACAAATCGCACTAAATTCTATATCGATTCAGAGCTTTTTATTCTAATTCATTTTTTCTTTCTTTTTTTCTTTTTTTATTTCGGTTTTTTATATGATACACCTGGCAAATAACAACTTAATGTACATATCAGATATTGCCGTTGCCGTTTACGCAGGCGGAAAGAGACGTGAGAAATGCGACATCTAGTGGCGAATCTTACTCTCGTATATACAAGTTCTGTCTAGTTGCTGGATCTATTAACAAACTCTCATTAATAAATTATAATAGCCGCCATGGAAGGCCACGCGTTGTACTCTTTCTTACATTCGAATCCTAATTAAAACAAAGTGGATGTCTTTTTAAAACACTTTCTCCATTACAGGGGTATTAAACAACAGTTTATGAGTTTGGAGAGCCACTTACAGACAGGTTTAGGTGGCGCTCCAGTAACCATTGCGAATGCGATAGCTATTGCAAAGCCACCTGCTAATTTGCCTCTAGAATTAAAATGCTTCATTTCGATACCCCTGCCGTAAGTTACTCGTAACATAAGCATTCACACGGACAAGCGCATGAACATATACACGCACACTCGTTCGCACACACCCCCATACAAACGTAACGCTCAAATCAGAAGAATTCGTATTATCGTTTATAAATGTCAAAATTTTCGAATGGTTTCCAAAGAAAGACGTTTTAATTTAACAATTATATTATATTATGTTCAATTTTATCAAATCTCTTTTAAAGTCAATTAAGTACAAATACATAAAATAAAAGTGACGAAATGAAGCTTTTGTTTAACTGAATTGTGTATTTAATATAATAAAATGTTAAAATTGATAATCGGGTTGGTGATAACTGATAATTCAAGTCAAATCATTTTTTCTTTGAAATTAAAATCGTAAACTGTCTTGCATTACAGAAAAGTATATTATATTTAACTGTAAAATATTGTAAATAATGACAAATTCTTACTACTTTAAAAACTATTCAACAAAGTTGTAAATTATTAATACAACTTATTTCAAAAAGGATATTATTTAATTCATTAATTTATAAATAATTTATAATATGCAGAATATGAAATTTAATCTTCTTTTTCTTATTATATAATCTCAATAATGAAACAAAAAAATTTAAATAATAATTTGTTGATTAAATTAAGTAAATATTTGTTTTTAATTAACACTCCAGTCTTTACCAATGAAGAAATTAGTAATTAAAAAAAAAAAAAAAAAAAATGCAGAGTATCAGTTACATAAATTGATCACTAATAATCATTAATATAAATGATCTAATTAAGTAGTTTTCGTTACATTTGATAATTTGTTCAAATTTTCTCAATTTTTTTATCATGTTTAGCCAAAATGTGAATAGTTATAGATTATAACATATTGGAAAACAACTTTGAGAATGAAGCCAGAAACGTTATAATCAGAAAGAAATCGTTTCAAATTAGTAATTTATAATGTATTCTCATTTAAATTTCAACATTTTCTGTATTATGGAACTTTAAAATACACTGTAAATTAAACATACAAAACAATTACTTTTGATAATGAAAACAATGAATGTATCTTTATGATAGTTTGATTGAAAAAGATTAAATCATAGTTACACGAAAAACAAATGCCACTGATGGACAGTGTTTATGACTTCAATGAGTAGTGTCTAACAAAAATGTTGGAAAAAACACGAATTGTCCATTGGCAAACATTGATGACCAACGTATTTTACAATGAACTATAAAGTTCGCACACTGATTATCGATGTTTTTACCAACATTTTTGTCAGACACTGCTCATCGGTGTCATGAACATTGTCTGGCATTTGTTTTCCGTGTATGAGAAATTAATTGTTAGATTAATTAATGTATTTTGATAATACATTCAATAAGATTATTCCCAAATTTTTATCATTAATAACAACATCAAATTCGTTACATTACAGTGTTTTTAATTTGGTAAATTTATCATAATTACAAATTTAAATAGAATTGTGGCATTGGTTCAAACTAAATTTGAATACTTAAATTCAAAAGCTCACTCTGATACTCCAATCAAAAGCACTGAAAAGGAACTTTAAATAAATTTTATAAAGACAAGTCTCTCAAAAAATTGAGTGTAACCAAATTTTTCGCAAGAAGAATTAATAGATGCCAATAATAATGCCAAACGTCGCGTTTGAAATCCATACGAAAGTCATATCACTTACGACTGAAATATTCTTCCAAGTTTTTTCCGATTCACCAAGTGTTTACTCTGTACAAAGAATTGTAATGAAAAAAAGGTATAAGAAAAATTAAATCAATTACTAGTAATGATGGATTAAGCCAAAAGCAGATAAGCTTAAAGGACTTCTGTTTACATTTGAAAGTCAGGATCGCTGCAGTCATCGGCGCTGTCGCTGCTATCAGATATTCGTCGACGCTTTTTCTTCTTATGCTTTTTGGGCTTGTCGATTTTGTGCGCGCGATGTTTGCGGTGCTCTTTAATCTCGGGCGTATGATGGTGTGTCGTGTGTATCGTGATCTTAGGTATTCGCGGCTGCGAATTATTGGCGTGATCAAGCGGCGTACCGTCCGTAGTAGCCGTGCCCTTCTCCGTCGATTCGGACACGATCCTGCAAACTGTTGTCGTTCCGGTCGCCACCGCTGCTCCCACTCCATCTGGACTTTTGGCGTCTTCATCATCCTTATCAAAACTTAGCATCTGCTGCTTGAAGTCCAAATATTCTTTGACCAGCTTACGCCGACCTTCCTCGCTGAGCTTTGCAGAGTCATCCTCGCCTTTAAGCCGTTGCAGAGTAGGCTTTGGTTTGAATGTCATATTACTCTTGCGACTCAGATTTTTCTCGTAAAGTTTCGCCGCATCTGATGGACTGTACTGACTGATTTTGGCATCCGTTAGACCATAAAGATCCTTCAGATGTTGACGCAAGTTTAGTAGTAGCAAGAAACCCTGACTGGCGGTTATCACCTCGCGCAGAATCGTCGTGTCTTCAGGCATGCGCGTGAGCAAGGTGTCTTCGTCCTCCTCATCGTCATCTTCTTCTTCGATTGGCGGCGCTGACGTCGCAGCTGTTGGCGTTATCAGTTGCGGCCGCGCTTCACCATCCGAACTCACCACCATCTGCATCTGTTGCGGGTATGGTACATTCGTAGGTGCAGACGTACTTCCCTCTTTAGGCAACAGTGCTTCTTTGAAAGACTGTACGAGGTTAGTGCCATTCATCGAGAGGTTTACATCAATTGTGTGGATAATGAACAATGGTTCGTCTAGAGCTTGGTACGAAAAGTACGCAAGATTGTCCGCGAGATAGAGCATCATCGCAAGACTCGTCTTCGCTGATTCATCAAATTGTTTTAAAATTGATGTCAGAGTGGCGCGACGTTGTACGCGAGTTGTCCGAAGAATTGTATAAAGGAAACCGTTGAGAGCGCCTGGAAATTCACCTTCTTTTACCCTCATTCCTCGAATAGGTTGCTCCGTTTGTAACAATTGCTGTAACCTGCGATACAAATTACAAGTTTATTTACCGCTTTCAAGGAAAGCATTTGAAGCAAAAAAAGCATATCAAAAAGACTTTGTTAATAAAATATAAGAATTCGTATGTTTTTTTAGTTTGTAATAATTTTATTTTCTTTCATGAAAACAAAAACATCGAAAATGAAAATGAAAAGAGGCGATATAAATTATGATAAAAAGGAACTAGTTGATTAATTTGTCCTTCAACTAATTACCTGTAACTCAGTCGAATGCCATAAATTGCTCGTGCATTCACAAAACCAGGATATTTCTTCTCGATATCTTGGAGCTGCTTATCCGCACTGTGGCTGACAGTCTTTTCGCAATCGGTACTCATACAAATCAAATATGGAATTATGTCGATTGGATTGACGAGACCTTGAGACAGGATTAATTGGATGACTTGAAGTGCTGCGTGACGAACGCTGACATTTGGATGTACAAATGATTCAAGAATTTCCTTCAAGTAAATTTGAATCACTGTGCTCGCCATTCCAGACGAAACGTCGTTCATCTCTTTCAGATTCTCACCCTTCGCCAGTTTAGCCCATTTTTGGTCCTGTTGGATCATCCTCTTTTCCTCTTCTTGTAAATACATCTCGATATTATTTAAAACTTGTTTGCGCATACGCACCAATGCTTGATCTGAAGTCAACAAATAATGATAAAGTTCTTTGACTTCTGGTAAAAGCATAAACTCGTAATGTCTGATACATATCGAACCAATTGCAGATAAAGTGAAGTCTCTGATGTCGTCGTTTTCCAAATTGACAAAATATATTAGCATATCAAAAACTTGATCTTTGATATTCTCTGGCAAACTTTCGATCACCTCTTGTTGTGTAAAGTCAAAATGCCGTAACAGGAGACCGACCGTAAATAACGCTCTATATAAAATTGGTCTCTTCTTAACTAAGAGTACATTTGATGGGTCACGTTCATACATGGTTTTGTACTCATTCATGTAGCTGTAATACCTTTTGAAGCAATCCCGCACAAGTTTATAATTCTTGGTGACATTGTTAACAATTGAGCCAAGGCAGGAGAGACAACTTGCAACAACAGATTTATCGTGCATGATGATGAGTTTTACCGAATCCTCCTCAAGCTGGGCCAGGAAGGTCTCGCTTGGGTGTTCCATCAATGGTACAACCAATTCCAGTGTATGAGCGACGCTGCTGATAATTTGAAAATCTCCGTGTGTCTGGCACTTAAGACTAAGGTATGGTTGCAGGGTGATGGCGTGCTTGACCAGCAGTTGCGGTCGAATTTTGGCAAAAAGGTAAAGGGTGATGAGACACGCTATCAATCGGTGAGACGAACCCTTGCGTTTTCCTTGTATCTCCTCTTCTGAATTCGATTCCTCGAGTTTGAGCACATGCTGTATCAGACAGTCGATAATCTGCTTACAGGCAACAAGTAATGCGCGCGGTGGCTCATAATTAATTTTCGTACTATCGTCTTTATCTTCTTTTGGCTTAAACAGACTAACCAGCAGCTGCTCAAACCATTCAAGCCCTATATCTTTGCTCGCTGCGACAACATCGGTGATATTCATTACCTTGCGTAGCAAGGTCTCTGAGTCGTTATCTTTTACTGGTGTAAACCACATGTTTTGGAAAACTTCCATCACTAACTTACGTATGCCTTCTTCATCGTTGACACGGCGGATCATTTTCACACAGATCTCTGGGATTTTGGAAAAGTTAGGACACTCGATGCAGATGTCTTTAAGGATTTTGATTACACGCTTGCGCACGCTCACACCAGTGTCAAGTATTCTCGCCGATAACGTGTCGTAATACTTGTCGATGAGATCTGGCCGACTGAGTACAAACTTGCCAACAAGGTCGACCGCTGCTTCCCGTACTGATGTAGAATGATCCAAAAATGAGTGGTTTAAGACCATCTGCATTTCTGATCGACCCAACACGCTTGGATCCGCTTCGATGATCATCGTTAAACACTTCATTGCTTTTGTCCGGATGGCGATTGACGATTCAGTTAGTACATTGAGTATTTGTTTCAAGTACTTGTCAAAGCTCTGTGAGAAAGGCTGCTTCGATGCTAGATACTGAGAGATCAATTCTGCTGAGTTGTAGTCAATGTACGTTTGCAAGATGTCAGGTTTAGTTCCAGAACTGTAAGGTCTTATCTTACTGATCAGCAACTTCTTCTTCTCATCAATAATCCTGTACAACTCGGAGTTCTTTTGCCCGTCGTTTTCGTTTTCATCAGGCTCGATCTCCTCGACGGAAGACTCAGATTCATCCTCACTTTGATATCGATTTTTCTTGCGACCACGTTTCTTTTGCTGCTTCTTCGGACTGCTATGCTTCGGTTGCCCTATGTTTCTACTCTCCAATACGCAATCGCGGTACCATTGGGCCAAATAAAAGTGCCTTGCATAACCCAAAGCCGATTCTTTCGTCCCATTGACAGCTAGATAATCCAGCAAGACCTTCTGCAAAAACACCGTGCGTTCTTCCTCTTCGCTCAATCCAATGATTTCCTTGTCTTGAATTGAATCATAGTCTGTATCCCTACGTTGCTCTGCTTTAATATCGCGGATGATTTGGTCAATGGTCGAAAGTTTGCACTGTGAGCTAACAGTGTCTTTGCGCAACTTGGCTGCAACCACACCAAGGTATTCGATTGAAGCCACTCGCAATGACATGTCAGAACTCTTATTGGAAAAATTGCTGACTAAGAGTGAACCCAGAAGACTTAATAGCATCTCTGCAGCTGGCCACTCAGGTTTGTTTACTGTCATCAATAAATCCTGTACGAAATTCTCAAATAATGGACGATAGTCAACCTCATCTGCTTTACTACCACATTTATTGAGAAACACTGTTAAAAAGTTCATTGCAGTACGCCGCGCAGTTTCGTACCGGCTCATAACCAGTACATCTTGATCTACAGCAGGCGTCTTCTTTTTTTCTTCTTCTTTTTTGTCTTCTTCGTTTGTCGTCGCATTTTTTGCATTCTTATCAAGGGAATCTGGTAGAACGACGACACACTGAATTAATTGCAGTACAAGTGCTGTTAACATCTGTATGTTATCCTCAGAGTTGAGTCTATATGTCCTTAGACTCTTTTTGCTACTAGGGAGTCGTGCAATTGACGCCAGGATATCGTCAACCAGTAATTTACGGTGTTTTTCGTATTTGGTAAAGATCACTGTGACAAGCTTCAAAGCTCGCAATTGCAAGTCGCTGATAGATTCAACGAAGAAAGGAGCAACGCCTAGGGTGGACGCGTGCAGTACAATTGTATCTGTAAGAATCTGGATGTTCAGAAGTTCAGCAAGCAGTCCGACCAGTTCTTGCATCTTAGTGTACAATTGCAGTATGCTCTTTTCGCGCACTTCCTTCATGTGGCCACGCTTTTTCCTCGCCGAGGAATTATAATTGTCATTTTTGTTTTTGCTGCCACTGGCTTTATATACCGGGTCGTATGATGGATAGATTGTATTTTGCAATTGAAACTTCATAAACAGAACTATTCGATCGATCACATCTTCGAGGTATACTGTCTTGGGCATGTTGCTCGAGGTCATGATATGCAGCGCGACAAGAGATGCATCGACAGCTCGTTGTACTCGCTCCATTGTTAATTGCATCCACATCTTGCTTTCTTCTGCATCGTCATCTGGATCTGCCAATGGTGACACTTTCGCACCATCCCTAATGTTCTTTTCCAAAATGTTTAGTAGTTTTACCAGCCGTTCTTCTGGGATCGATTCCATTGCTCCAAGTGCTTTGAGCTTAGCCGCCTCCGTACACAAATCTTGTAATTCATATTTAGGAATGAGAAGTTCGCCTGGTACATCGCCATCGTCTTCAATCTCAACAACATTGGCGAAATCGTCGGTGTTTTCAAAGATAGTTTCGATTGTCGTATTGAAACGCTGATAAGTGTTCGTCTCCATCAGCTCTTCGACGCTTAACTTTGCTAACACTGGTATCAACTTCTTCTCAAACTTGCGAATTTTCGGTTTCATCGGCAATAAATTAGATTCTTTCTTATCATCGCCACTATCATCACTGTCTAGCGGCCTCTTTCTTTTCCGGCCTCGATCGTCACTTTTCTTACGCTCTGCGCGCTCTTTTTCTTTCTGCAGCTGACGCTCCTTTGCCCGCGCCTTGAAGTGTTTATTGTCCTTTGCTACTTCTTCATCGCTCTCAGAATCAGACTTGTCATGGTGTTTGATGCCCATCTTTGCTGCTCGAGTCGGTGACTTTTCTGCAAATGCGGCTAGACTTTTTTGCATTAACGTTTGATCAGCTAAAGACAGTCGGTTCAACATCACAATTGGCTCTTTGAGTGGAATTTTAATGGTTTTCTCAATATTGTTGTCCGAACCAACAGTTGAGACAGGGGTCGACATAAGATTTGATGTAATAATAGGAGTCATTTCTGAGAATGGCGTAGCTTGATTTTGTTGTTGTTGCTGTGGCTGCTGCTGCTGCTGTTGTTGCTGCTGTTGTTGTTGATGTTGTTGCTGTTGTTGTGTCATCAATGATTCTTGCATTTCCAGTGCCGCGTTTTGCTTGTCACTAACCAAGTTGTCAATTGGTATGTCGATGTCCGGTAATGGTACATTGTCCAAGACATTGGAAAATTGATGTGTATCTGTTACAGCAGGCATTTGCATCGAGTCTAGTGGTTGCTGCATGTGTTGATTCAACGCTACTTCATACACTGAAAGAAAGTACAGAAATATAAAAATATGCTTTTTATCAGATATTAGAAGTTACTGTTTGAAGTTTATTTGAAGTGCAATGCATTATTGTAATTGTTATTATAAAAATATCTATATCTTTAACACAATCTGAAAACACAAATACCTGGCTGCGTCATCTGTATATGATGACGTTGTTGCGACTGCTGTTGCTGCTGCATCTGTGGCTGCTGCAGCGAGTTCATGTGTGCAGGTGAGTATATGCTTGGCTGCTGAGGGTGCATTGCACCGAGATTACTGATGCAGTTGGTTGTATCGTCGGACATGAAATGGTGGGGCGTAGTCGACGTGCGCGTCTGCTCAGTGATGACGGTCGGACGTGGTGACGGTGAAGGCACGGCAAAGGGCGACATCTGGGAGATGTCGGCGTGGTTGTGGGGCTGCGGGGCGACCGGTAACCTCGTATGCGGCATGTGTGTGGGATCGACGATACGGGCTGCTGCGGGTTGCGCTGGGCTGCCTTGCGGCGTCTGCCTCGAGCCAGACGAACTCGAGTACGACGGTGAAAATCGGCCGTAACTTGCCGGCGATTGCTGTTGCTGCTGCTGCTGATGCAGCTGCTGCTGCAACTGTTGGTGTTGCTGTGCCATTGCTTGAGATTGTGGCCAGTTGCACTGTGGTGAATTGTACTGCGGGCCTTTGAATGCGTGCGGATTGATCTCGAGAATAGCGCGCAACAGTTCCGGTGTGTTCTGCTCAACCTCAAGAGTTGGCTGCTCAAAGCCTGCATATTGTTCCTTTAGCTCTATATGATCTGCGCTGGTCTGTGCGAGCGAGTTGATCAGTTGCGGCACGAGATTCTCGTCTCGGACGCTGAGAAGTATCTTAGCCTCCTCGGCGACCCGTGGATGAAACAACAATGACTTTTTCTCGAGCGTCTGTGGCAGCGGGCTGGGCAGTGGCATTTCCGGCAGCAGATCCGTCAGGCTGGTGATACCTGCGAGGGTTGTAATTGGCACACTAGGTACTACCCCATTCATCTTTACTTGCATTTGTTCTGGCATCACAGCCCCGCCTGCTGGGTTATAGGTAGCGTTTGACGTTGGTCGACGAGAGTCCAGGGTGACGTCCGGGTTTCAAGTCACTTTGGACTCGGACTCAAGGCCAATTTGGTAATTGATGTCGTCGGCGCTTGTTTAAACTATCTGCAAGTTAAATATTTGTTGTTAATATTTTGTTTAGTAGTTTAAAGTGGGGAGGGGGGGGTATTTATTAAATAATTTTTATAATCTTAGATAGTCCAGCAGGGGTTTAATTTTAATTTTGACTCAAGTTAATTATTACAAGTAATTTTCATTAAGAATGAAGTGGAGATTGTCAAGCTCCACTTCTTGATATTTAAGGAATTTAGTGTCTGCTATTGGGAGAGTTGTGGGATCCACTTGAGTAAAAGCATTATTAGGAAAATTGTTTATCATTCAATTTTATGAGTTAAAGAGGGCGGAAGTGTATCAGCTATTTTAATTTCATCTCATAGTTTATCGCGATCTGTTACTTAATCCACAAGATGATTGTTAAAAGATTTTGGGTAGATATATTTTTGAATGTCTTAACATACATTAAAATGAAAAGAATATCTATAACGTCAATCCAATGAATTCTACTTCAAACCTGAAGCCTGGACAACTGGCTTCAAACTTGGAGTCTCTAGGCCAGAATGGTATTGCTGGCAATCCTAACTAAAATAAGATTATGATGCCTCTTACCTGCTAAATGAGCGAATGTCTTTATGGTATTTTAGAAGACAAATAAAATTAAGTAAAATAAAAAGATAGACGGTTGAAACCCCAGTTTTAAAAAGTTAGAATAAATTTGTTATAATTTAATTTTCAGTATAAACGTAGAGTAAATTAAATGATTTCGTAATGTCAAATTAAATTTTAGTTAAAAAAAAAAAAAAAAAAAATAATTGTTGTAAATAAAAAAAATTTATTATAACTAGAAAATTTTATCATGTAAAATGCCTGTAA
>JABFOV010003284.1:0-16867 GCA_022817685.1 Aradophagus sp. ZL-2020 | reverse complement strand
ACCAAAGTTATTTTGTTGATTCAATGCAAATTTTGATTTCATTCAACAAAACACTGAATAAAGATAAACAAAATGGACTCAACAAAATACTTTTTGTAGTTTTGAATAAATATTTTTCTGCGTGTGTTTGAATCAAATTAATTATTTTTGTTCAAAAGTGTACAAATAAATCAATCCTTTTGTGCCAAAATTGCAGTATTTAAATTAAGTAATGTTTTAAAGAGTCTAACATGGTATTACGCAAAGTGCGTTCTTAATTTTTAATCTCCTTTGAATCCAGTTGATACCATATCAATCGCGTGAATCTCTCGACGCGTTTTCTTTATTATCCAAGTCGAACTACCTTGACCTCAAAATAATACCCGTGAATACTTTCCGAGATTTACAAACACTTTTTACTCTTGACTGTCAACACTTTCAATCGCGTCCCACTGCGAAATCTGTGATTCTGTAACAGACGAAAATTTTGCACAGCTTTTTCAACGTTGAACTTGAAGTAAACATTTTATTAATATTTTGTTTGATCGGAGAATTTTTTGCTAAACTAGAATGTCTGAAGAAACAACTGAAAAGAATGAAATATACGCTACAAATCCAAGTGTCTCATTTTGAGATATGTCAAATTCATCGCAAATGAGACTCTTTTAGTGTTTCAATCACTAAAAATGTTTCAAAATGAGACATTTGATTTTACAGTGTATACGCTTTCAAATAATTGATCCATATTTAACAATCAATTTCATATTATTATTAAAGTTGGTAAAATTAACTATAAATTAAGACATGTTTATCTTACAATCTTTTCAACATCCTAGTTTTTAACAATGTTTTTGCAATACCTCATACATTAAAATATGACTTTTTTAAAAATATCTATGAGATGATTCATGCATTTTAAACAATTAAACAAAGTTGAATTCAGATTTTTACTGACGTAACAATTACTTTAATATTAAAAATTGTTACTTAAAATCGTTTGATGTATTTAGAAGTAAAATAAATTACTTTTAAAAATATTTGCATAATAATACTTGTGATTTCGAACCTAACACGGATACAACAATTTACATAATTTCTATTTTTGTGTGACCTATTTCATAACACAAATCAAGACCTTCAAATGTCGTAAAAACGTTTTTCAAATATTAATCCGAGCGTGTATTTGCTAACTTGAGTTAAAAGATTCCGAAAAAAAAGAAAAAAAATCGGAAGAAAGTAAGAAAGTAAAACTCACGACCAACTGAATCCAATGCACAAAAATTTTGCTCGTTTACTTTTTACGATCAAACAAAAAAGTCAATTTAACTCACTTCATTCAACATCAAATAAATCCATATCGTCAAATCAATCATAAGCAATCGCATTGAAAAATGTACATCGCCTAGTGTTGTAACTTTTCTTTTTCTTCCTCCCGCCGTCTATTCACCGATCTAACCGAAACTACAATAAAAAAAAAATTAACTGTCTATTTACTGATTTAACTACGACCATAAAAAAATAATCGATCAAACCCGACACACGATATCTCATTTAAACCCAAGAATTTCTGAGCGCGCGTTTTCATTGGCCGATCATTTTGTAATTTACTTTCTATCCACCTGTTAAATCAGCCGCCGAGCCTTCGTTAGCCTTTGTTTGAAATCAAAAGTAACTTGCGACCTCGCGAAGCCGAGCCTGAAATTTGACCCGAGTTTTCTCTCTCCGACTGGAAATAGTTGGAGAGTTAGAAGGCAGGCACCACGAGTCCGAAAATCGACGGCAAAAACTGGACGGCGCGGCGCACGTGCGCGAATTCCGGAGAAAGATTTCTCTCGGTTCCGTTGACCCACTGACACTGAATGATCGGAACCCTGTGCCGTTTATTTGACTTGAGCATCACTTATCGCCATTGACTAGCGCCTTTTACAAATCCACACAACTCGGCCGTAAACATCGCGCTGACTTTTCATACGACCGCTTTTTTTTGCTTCTTTTTCTTTTCGCTTTTCACGCCACTTGCCATGTCTCCCGTTATTTCACTTCTTTTACCGCACGCAAAGAAACCGCGGTAAAATAGTTGCACGTTTATAGCTCATAAACAGGTGCGATCATTAAAATGGACCAAATGAAAAGCGAAATTGAGAAACAATCAATTCGAATTTGATATATTGTTCGATCGTTTGTAAATATTTTTCTCGGTTGAAAATAACGAATTTTTAAATTTTGGTTTATGTGATAAACTATATGCTTAGATATAAAATATATTGTTATTATATTTAGTAGATTTTATTATGTTTTATAAGTTTTATTTAGATACTTCTTTAAAAAAATGCGTTCAAAAAATTATCTTTTGCGGATTTCATTATCATAAAATCTTAGGATTTATTTTGCTAGAATTGTGAATTAGCAAAATTCTTATTACATATCGTTCGTTGTATTTAGAAAAATATTGGATATTTTCTTTTCTCAAAATATATTTTACTTTCACATACTTTGTAAATACGACTTAAATTAATATTGACAAGCAAAAAATACCTGCAAAATAATTTTCTAAGAAAGATTTCACTATCGATATGAAAGAATGTATTTTATTGGTAAAATTACTTTTTAGCTGTTGTTTATTTCAGTTGCGTACATTTCAACTAAAATCTATGAAGTAACTTTAATAATTACATGAAACTGAATCGCGAATGACAAGATCAAATTTACATGACAATTACATTTATAAATATTTAATTTTTAATTTTTAAAACTCATTTTCGACAAAATGTCAAAGTTCCAAAGAAAGTTGTTGAAAAGGAACCGGGTTTCAGATTCTTATCTCCATTGGCGGATTTTACAGAGATTGAGTTTGAATTTCATCTTCATAGCTTTAGGATGTAGTATGCAAATTAATTTATTCTTACCAGAAAAATGGTATCGTTGGACTAACGCTAATTTATTTGTAGGACGGCTTTATGTCGATAGAAACTGTAAATTTAATTAATGATTTGACTGAAATCAGTGCTGGTGAATTTAAAAATTGAAATTACCGATTTGCAATCCCAAAGGATCGACTTTGACAAAAACAAAATCATTATAACAAAAAGCAATCAAATATTTTGTAACTGTAATATGCAACGTGCAACTGCATTACTTTCCAACGCATTCAATTTTACACTGTTCCTTTACAGTGTTTATAACGAAACAACCATTTCCTTATCATATGTTCATTGAACTTCTCATTTTGGTTCTTCAGCTTATGAACCTTTGACTCTTGATCTTAATTAATTTGAACTCTTATTTTCGTACTCGAATATTCATCAACAATATTAATATTTATAAGTGAACTTTAATTGACTTTCTCTTTTTTTAATACGCTTCTTTTTTCTATGTTTCTCCGTCTCTTGTAATAAACTTTCTCGCTGTCCACGTGGCATTCCGTTCACAAACAGTCCTTAATGAATAGACCTTTTCTTCGTAAAATTTTACCGCGAATTTGTCAACGCGACTGATTTATATAAACCTCGTAATTAATTACTGAATCATTACAATTTCTGTTCCGATTGGCTCCAAAGGATCTCAACTCGCTAATTAAAGTAAGCAGCGAAAATCCATGGGCACTGTCGTGGTGTTAATAATAATAACAATTTTTATTACAAGATGTGTATAAAACTAATTTTTATAATTGCTTAGTATAATCGAATACAAATTTCACGCCAACGTTTTTTTCATGTCATTTTCATGGCCAATTTCTAATCCCGTTTCACGGGCAGTGATATTTGCATTGCCGCAAATGATGTTATATATATTTTAATTTGCGACTTCAACACATTATTTTAACTTAATGTACGTTTCTAGTTCGTGATATTTTATATTAAAAGAAAAATTATAAACTGAAGAAATGAAAATGTAAGTATACGTAAATGTAAATTTAAAATGTTATTCAGTGCTTACTTGTATAAAAAAATATCTTAACGTTTTACAAAATTTTACCGTAATTTATAATTAGTATACGTTATCTTTTTTTATTTATTCAATCATAATTCATATTACAGTTACTATTGTTAATCGGAATTGTTACATTACAAATATTACTTCAAAATTTATCAATATTATTATAATTTTTTTATTTTATTTTATTATTATTTTTTTTATAAATAATAATATTGACGAGTAAATGCACGTAAAAATAATATTTTTCTTTTTCCTCTCTTTTTCTATCTTTGTCTTTCTTGCGGAGAAAGTGTTGTCGCAGCAACATTCTCGAGCTCGCCATATACCGGTGCCCGAGAGACGAGTAAATGCGATATTCACGCGCGCAAATAGTTACTTGCACTGCTGACTAACAAATGCACAGTCAATGAATGTTTTTCTATGCCGGCGCCAGAATCGCTCTGACAACAAATCCGTCAAAACTGATGAAAGTTCCGTTGACAGACAAGTCTTTAATATACGTGGAGAAAAGTGCATTTAAATTTCCTACGCGTACAAAAGTTTATTGAAAAAAATTATTAATAATGGTGGTAATAATAATAATAACAATAATAATGCAATTTCATGAAACGAACAAAATTATTAATAATAAAATAATAAGCAAAGAAATACAAAAATTTTAATTTATATTTATTTATGCATATTATATATATTTGAAAAAGAAATATATTATACACGTTAGAAAAAGAATTAGTTGATTTAACGAAATAATCTTAAAATAATATCTGTTGACTTTATTAAATTCCAGAAAATTAGAGATCTCCAATATACACTTAAAACATAATAATACCTTGTATGAATGACTTAAATATTAAATACTTTTACTCATCAAATAATTCAATCGAAAACAATTCACTTAAATTCAATTATAATTCTTTCTTTAATTTATAATCAATTTTAATGAAACGAAGCACAATTTGCAATCGCTCGCACGGTAGCCGGCTTTTCAGCCGGCTTTAATCAGAATTCTTTTTCTCCCGCTCTTATAACAAGATGCAATCGCTGTATATTTCAGACCGAACGTCTGTAATATGCCCGCATTAACGGTATAAATGAATGCAAAATAAAGCCTCGTTTAATAGTAACGCTGTACTTTACAATTACACGAACAATTAATCTTCGCAAAGGCGCTGATCTCGTTGCAGATACGGCGTACTCCACTTTTTTCAGGTGGAATCGTAAAAATGTGTGTCGTTGCGGAGTTTAATCGAAATAACAAAGGTATCTTGATACTTTCATTTCGTCATGCGAATAAACGCTATGAAATCAAATTGATTTTACGAATAATACATGAAATTGAAAGTTAAGCGTTAGGAAAATTCTTCTTAGACGGAATAGTATTCCATACAATGGTTTTTCATTCTTCTAATATCAAAAGTAAAACATAACGAAAGTGTCTCAAATTTAGATGAATTTAGATGTTTATTTTTATAATGCACAATTCACAAAGTCTGAGCTCTTTCAATTTTATTCCTAATTTTGGATATAACTTAACTTAAATTCAAAAAAACTTATACGATTTTCATAATGTACATTTGTCTCACTATATTGAAAATAAAAATTCTTTTACATGCGCCTCCAAATTCATCAGTCAAGTTCAAGCGTAATTAATTGAATGTTGAAACGTTTATTATTTATGTTACAGAACCAGCTTGGCAATACTATCTCTGGTTTTTACTGCCTTTGCACTTTCGCCGCCTAGCTACCTATTCGACCTTCCAGGTAAGTTGACTAGACGTGTATTTTATTACATTACTCCGAAAATGCCGATAGAAGCGACATCACGTTTACGTTTTATGTTTTTGTCCGTCAATTTCGACTATCAAAACGATACAACTCAGTTTTTCAAAATTCAATCCGGTTCTGATCGGTTATCCATAATATTTTTAACGAATGTACGAATCATAAATCACTTGTGATTTTAGATCAATCGCTTGATATCAATAAAATCCAAAATAAATTGTTATTAATCGTTCGAAATCTAATTCTTTTTACAATGTGAAGGTTGGTGTGCTTTGTTAGAAATGTCGGTAACAAATTTCAGAAAAGTTGGATGTGTATACAATTTTTGCAAAATTTTTTCTATCAAAAAGAAAAAATTGAAATTAAATTATTACCATCTGTTGTTCAACTCGCAAAATGATACAAAATATATCAACATTTTTTTGTATAACTATATAGTTTACCTTATCGTGCTAGTTTCATGAATTAATGATTTCTTCTAAATTTAAATTCGTTGACAAAACTATATTGGGGACTTCATGTACATAACTCTGGATCAAAATCAATTTAGGGCCACGTTTATGAAGTTTCAGAAGTATGAAATTATTGCAGACATTTTTAACATTTTAAGAAAGACATTTCTGTTTCTTTTTTTTTTTTTTTTTTTTTTTTTTTATTCCAAAATGGTCAGTAATCAACTACGCATATTACAAACAATTCACAGCGAGATGCTGCGCAAATTTACTGAACTGCTTTCAAATTATACAAAATTAACTAATTTTTTTTAACTTTATTATCTACTATAAAAAATAAAATTATTTGCACGTAATATATAATCATACAATTGGTTTCAAGTTTGAATTTTGATAGACGAAAATGTGTCGATAAGTCATGTATGCGTTAATGCGGCAGTTTTTCCAAGCGCCACTCGTTCCAAAGCCGCGGCTTAGCCACAATTATGGGATTCACTCTCACCGTGCAGTTGCATATTCAATCGATCGGAAGAGAATCTTTACTATGTGCGCAGCACGCTCAACCGGTCGACTCAATCGCGGTTTAACTGTGCTTTCAAAGGAGAATCGCTTTACAATGGCTGCTTTTTTGCGCACTTTTTTCGCGGTTGTTTTAAAAGTTACGAACTTTCCAACTAAACATCGTGTTATGCTGTATCTCACATCTCGCGAGCGTATATGTAAACACTTGTGTATACGTCGTAAAACGTTTGGTCAACGTTAAAGATGATTTAAAGTAGAAATTTCATGACTTCCCTAATTAAGTGTAGTCTAATTTTGTCATGTTATTTAAACTTGTTTTCATTTTAAAAATAGATTCAAGTACGATACTGAAAACATGACAAGGTATAATAAAAAGTAATTATACATACAGTGTATATGTATCTTTTTATAATTTATATATTTTGTAAATCAAAGAATCACTTAACATTTTAACATGGTTTAATTCTCTGAAATTTGATATTCTATTTTTCAATAATTAAATAATAAGTCTGTCACTTTGAAATACGAATACTAATATGTTACATTTATCAACGATTGAATTTCATCTAAGTATTAAAATCGTCCTTATTTTCGACCTTAATGAAAAATGAAACATTCAATAAAATGGATATATCAAACGTCGTGATAAAAATTTTGAAGTACAGACGCCCGAGATTGGTATCGTGCAATATTATTGTAACATCTTGATATCATTACATCATTATTCGATAATCTTCAATAAATTCCCAGCACTCCGAAATCCTGGTAATATTAATGCATATTGCATAATTTGAAACATTAGTAATCTCCGACTGCAGCTGAATCGTTAGATTATGTAAATTTTTTTCTCTCACTTTGATGAATGTATATGAATGAATATTTGATTAAAATATTCAGGTTCATAAGTTAAACATATATAAATTTTAATATAAATTTTGCAAAATATTATAAACTCAAAATCACTCAAAGCATTATACGCCATTTGATTCTTATCGGCGCAATTTTTACTCTCACGAAAATGATATAAATTCCCTTTCATTTTCCTAATTATGTCGTTAACTTAATTTATAGAATTCAACTTAATTGAGTTCAATTACTTCGCCTGCAAATAAGAAGCATTCTTTGAAATCGAAGTAAATGAATCACGTAATCGTCGTGAAGCAAACAAACGTCAAACTATTAAACTGTTTCGCTGAATGAAAAGCCGATTAACGCACGTGTTGTTAAAAAGAATCGATTAACGCAATTTAAATATAATTAGTCGATGCTAAAAAGATACTTACATGCGAAAACATTCATCGGCGCAACTTATTCTCTTTCTTTATCGCAGTCCACATATTGCATTCATTTGTTATTTGCAGTGTTACCTTAATCGCGCGTAAATTAATCTTGTCAAACTCGTCGTCTATCAACGGATCTGACTAACCGTTTTTTCCGCCGCAATATTATATCATTTGATCGCGGATAAAACGGAATTAACTTTTCAATGGTACAAAAAAGAAGGGAAAAAAAAGGTTAAGAATTATACGAATGTAAAGGTGAGCGTGTCACGCCGATAGTTCTCGGTTGGCTTAAATCGTGTCAAGTACTCGTTTGTCAAGATCAAAGTAGTCATGCATCAATTTCTAGCAACGGCTGCGACGCGACGCGTCTTTGCCATCCTCTTACGCCGGGAATCATTTATCCAACCTTATGTTACGCGCGACATTGAACAATACACTAATTATTTGTATTCATTTTAGAGTACTTGTACGGCGTGGACCATGACCTACAAGCTAGAGCTCGGGCCGCCGTTGAAGCCGAAAGATTCACCCAGCAAACGAATGGATTGTAAGTTCACTGTTGCATTATCTTCGCGTGACTTTGATTCACACCTGGCGAACAATGTTAGGCATACAACTATAAAATTGGAAAAAAAAAAAAAAATTAAATTTGTACACCCTTAGAAACACTACTTGAGCCGAAATGTTTTATAGGTTGAAGAAAGACGGTACACTTTTTGTATTTCAACGCCAGAATATTTTCTGGAGTCTGAATTCGAAATTTGAGACTCATGATTTCACTACATTAACGACGTAATGTTTTATAGAACATGAGTTTAAAACATTTAATTGACAGAATCCCTTTTCTTCCGAAGAATTCTTTTTAAATGAAATTAAACCATGATGTTTTTTCATTTATTTCCATAAAACAACTCGTTTAATTAAAATTTGATTTCGAAAATTGTTCAAATTGTAGAGATTAATGGTATAAGGAAAGTTTACTTTGTATTCTATTAAGAGAATGGAACATTCTTACAATTTAGGGCCACGAAATGAATGAGAAACAAACGGATTCAACTGAAACGTTAATATGAGAAAATGTGTCTACTTAACAATTCAAATTCTAACTTTACTGTTGTGATTTGAATAAGTGAAATTAACTTGTTAAAAGTGAATATTCAGTTACATAATGTTAAAAAGTCGATCGTTTATTTATAAGTGAACGACATGGTACTTACAATATCTTAATTTCACCTTCGGTCGGAAAAACGCAATTCACCATGTCGGTGGCAATGCTAACCGGATGTAACAGTCCAATATGAAATCATGTCGGTTAAACATACATTTGTTAACATTAAACTGATTAGATTTCTGATACTTTATCATTTATGAAACATCTTTTTGAAATGAACGAGTTCTTCTAAGTTTAAAAAATTTTTTAATATTTTATCAAGAAGGTTCTTTATTTAGTTGAGATCTGCTCGTATTTGATGTGCGATATTTTAATATATATTCTACCACGATCGAAAAGAAATTCAAGTCTGGTGAATTTCAATACCTTATATTGAACTGTTATCAATTTAAAGCAAATGAATTTATAAAAATTGTATTCAAATTGACAACATGGCACATTTGTTTGTTCAATCAAATTTTATTCTTCCCAATATGTTATGTAAAATGTACTCATTAAAATCTAGATTAGAAAAATTGAATGAAATGGTTTTTAAACATGAACTATATTTTCAGTACAAAATTCCTCTTTTTTTCTACAAAGTAGTCGACTTTTGATCTTCTTATAAACAAAGTAACTTAGGGAATGGTAATTTTGTCAAGGTGTGAAACAAACATGATATATGAGCTCCTATGCATCTATCAATTTTTTAGATAAATTTACGAAACAGTAAACCTTCACATTTTGTAATAGATGATCTGTCGAAAGATATCTTAAGCCTCTTACTTCTTAGTTAATCATATATTTTGAATCTAAAATGTATACATATATTATTTTAAAAAATGGTTTCACCTGATTTTAACGCATTCTTAAAACTTGTATGATCAATGTCATTTTTCAAGAAATTTTGATTTAATCAAATTTATGTAGCTTATAAATTGCGGAAATCAAATATTAAAATTAAATGATGAATGATCGTTTAATCACTATAATATAGAAATTGAAACGCGGTAGTTATGACACTTTTAGCGTTAGAAAAACCCAGAGAGCCGTTAATTTTCCTTGGATCAGACTTTGATTCCTAATAATAGCTGTGATGTTGATTTCCGAACACCGTTGGTCTAGCCACCAAGATCATGCATTGATAAATCAACGGTAATTGATAATCCATCAATTACCTCTAATCTTATAATTGAATCTAATCTACTACTAGTTATGCCGTCATCAATCTTGTCTTCGATGGAATAAAATTTATTATTCAATTGTACTTTAGTTTCTGAATCAACTACGAGCTAATTGCTTCGATTCGATTCAGTTCAATATAAATGACACTTATTTTAAAGAAGCTTATCTCAGTAACATCATATTTATCAATAACATGAATAAACATAATTTCTATAATAGAAAATTTAAATTACTTTATTATAATTCTCCATTTGTAATGTAATCAATTCAATGAAAAAAGATTAAATTTATTGGCCATTTTTGTAAAAATATATTTTGTAATTGCACTGAGAGAAATAGACTGTTAGACAAACAGTACTTAATGTTATGCTAACAGTCAAGACTGTACAGTCGTAGACTGTGATTTTTTACAGTCGAAGACTGTTTACGAAACAGTTCAGACTGTCTACATAACAGTCTATTTTTCTCAGTATACGTTTATTCTAAGAAACTTGAACTTTCCTAAGAAACATGTATTTTTATTTCAAACGAAACATTTCTTTTACACTGATAACAAAAGTAGCTTTTCCTTTACCATTCAACTTAATTTTGTATTCTTTTTAATTTATTCTGTTTACTGTGTTTTATTTTAACTTAATTCGAGAAACACTTTTCTATGTCCTTTCTCGTACAGTATGTACACGCTAAACTTTTCACACAATTAATAAAAAAATGTAAAAGTTAACTTTGCCCGTAATTGCCATCAAGTATCCGTAAAATCGTCGTACCAATCGTGTAAAGTGTCCATCACCGAGCAAAGCAGTTTAACGAATCATTCGTATTCCGCGACTTAATGAAATCGAGCTATGTGATTCTTCCAACAGCTCGATCGAAAAAAAGTTGACACGAAATGTTTCTCAAGCCGGAAGGAAAGAAAGGAGCGCGCCGCTAGAGTTCTTCGATTCAGCCTACTGTGTTGATCATCAGCTCGGCCGGTAGCAATCGCGATAATACAAACGATGGCAGTAGTAGTGCGGCCGTAATAACGGCAATACGTTGATTATACTCGCCGAGAGGAGAACGAAGGGTGAGGGGATTAGATCCGCAATGGTCCGGCGAGAAACCTTTACTCTCAGACCAAGCGGAATTCCAACCTGCCTAGCCTCGGTCATGAAAGTAAAAGTCTCGCGTGGTCAAAGGATCGCGAATTGTGGCAATAACAATTCGGTTGGTGATAATGAGGCAGATGCTTGTTCACAAAGAGAAAATGGCTAGTGGGAACGTAGTAAAAATGCGTGGGAAATTGTTAAGCCAATTTGACAAGCTTTGTAATTTCTCTTATACGATATTGCAAAAAAATTTCGCAGATTATTGAATATTGCGGTAATATTTTATTAATATAAAAAAAAAAAACACATATTAAGAGATGAAATAGAAAAAACGAAAAATTTATATTTGTTAAAAGAAAGAGAGAGTATAGATATATTGTTCTTGAATAAAAAGAAACAAAGAATCGATATTCATTGAAATATGTTAATGATGATGAAAAACGTATCGTTACTTGAGAGTTAATCTACATGCAGATGTGAAAACAAAAAAAAATTAGAATTCTACAAAAATGATTATATAATTTACTTAAAATATACTAACTTGAACAAAAAAACTCTTATTTATAATGAGAGTATAACAAAGATAATAAAGAACATATGGCAATTTAAGGGTTAATTATAAAAAAACTTTCTTTTCAACAATAGAGTGACCTTAAAATTAAACATGTTCAATCAACGATCGCGAACTAATTGGAAATTTTGTTCTTAGGTTACAGGATAAGTTGAAGACAAATCAAGAGCCATGTCGAGTGCGAGCAGAGGGACCTTGTCCGCCTAGCAAATATAGGACGCCTACCGGCGTGTGCAATAATGTGAGGCATCCGTCTTGGGGAGCCAGAGGTTCTCCATACATAAAAGCCTTGCCGCCTGCGTACTCGAACGGTAATGTACATTGTTTTTAACTAACTATCAATCATAGCTGCCCATCGCCTCCGTGCTTTATCGCTTCCGTAAATTAACTTTCCTCGACGAATTTTTCGCCGTTTTAACGCCTCTCCCGTTTTCCCTTTCAAACCTCAAAGTTAAAGTCAAACGACCGGGTTTTAATCTCCCGCGGCCTTTTTCGGCCACTTTCTTTCGCATTTTCCCAGCTATGAATCATTCCGCGCGCGAAGGAAAAGACGATGACGACTTCGAAGATGAATCACCTGCACTTCGGAAATAAGTAAAAGTCAAACAACGAAAGACAAACAACTTTGGCCGTAAATCGGCGTATTTAACGTTGCTTGTCAATACAAAATAAAGTTCAAGTAGCAGAGTCAGCATATTGGCTGTTTAGATCTATTTGTAAAACTTTTGTATAAGTACATACTTCTTTTGTTTATATAAACGTTAAACGAGCACAAATTTACTTATATTATCTAGACAAAAGTTTCCGTTCTGCTTTACTGACAATTCGCCACTTAAAAAAGACAGCTTAATTATATCTTGAATCTTCAAAAGAGTGTTGTGTAAGGCGTCAATTAACAGTTGTATTATATTATATCTTAAAATTGCACAAAAATTAGTTTCTCTTCTCAAAAAACACCAGTTGTTGTAATTATGATGAAAAAAGTCGTTCATGCCAACGTCGCATTGGTTTAAAAATTCAAATTTTCAACACTTCTGATACGAAATATTCTCATTCTACAAAATGTGAAATCCACTCAAAGCAAGTAAATTTGTTTATTTGAAATTAAAAATTAAATTTTCAAAGTCGATAAGAAAAGAAATAAACGTTTCATCCACCTGAAATCCAAGATTTTTTCCCCCACAAGTTTATCCCCCGAGAAAGCAGATTCGAATGAGAATGAGTATGCGCGCGATCGCTTTTTGAATGGCAATCGTCGGCGGATGGTCATTCGTCGGGTCACGAAATGGAAAGTGAAAATTGGAACGTGGAACTGTTTAGCGCGCGTAGGCCTATTTCGTGCGCGGCGCCGTTCCCGATTAGAAAAGACGGATTAGCATGCAGGAGGCAGCGCTAGCGAAATAGAGAGTCGCTTGCGACACGCGCGCACGGTAGTTTAGTGCATAAACAATAATTCGCCGCGCGCGATCTCCTCGTTATCGGCCGCGTTATGTCGACTCGCGGGCCTTTCCGCGAGCTTTTCATTTCACGCCCACCCGAACACTTGTGAAAACGGCCGCCACTCCGCGATCATCTCTGCCTTGGTATTGTCTCTAACAACAAAGTAACTTCGGCCAAGGAAACGTATTCCTTCCGCTTCATTGTCTTCGAGTTAAAAGAGTGATCATTTCGACTTAACGCAATAACACTTTCTTCATTAGCTGTGTCTCTCGGTCGAAAGGTATATCTTTCGCTGCAAGTTAAATATTGTAAAATCGCATTCGCGAAAGATGTTGCTACTTTGATCAAAGACAAATGTTGGTTTAAAGTTGGATAATATGTACTTTACATTCTTAGAAATACACGCAGACGGTGGCGAAGTAATGATTGAAGACTTGGGGTTGGAAGTTTAAGTATTCGAGCTCGATATTCGGATGCAGAAATCGAGGATTAATGTTTGGAGTGTCAATTATTTTAATGGTTTCGTTTCAGCGATGATTTTAGTATAAGTTTTCTATTTATTTATCTATATTTGCCAAGTACAGAAGGTATCCAATGTTTTTTAGCTTCGAAATTTCTTTTGAGTTTTAATTTAGAAAAATTATCAAAGAAGACAAAAAGGCTGGTCAAAATTTGTCGAAATTTCAATTTAATAATGATAAGTTTTAAAATTGTGTTTTTATTTCGTTTGAAGTGTCATATTTCTATTTTGCGAATTATGTAACACGTAACTTCGAGCAAAACGAGATTTTAGAGATACGTGCTCTAGACGTGGTTCGCTTTTATTTAACTTCATTACATTTCTCGCGGCGTGGCGTGTATCATTAACTTTCATTGTGTCTCGTTTTTTCGCGATCGATTGTAAAGGCTTGCTCAACAGCAGGAAGACCATTGTGGACGCGTTAATCTTTCCGCGAATTCCCGTTTCCCCAGCCGTCGGACAGGGAAAGATCGTGCCACGGAATTTATTAGTTTTAACGACAACACGATTTTGTTTGGGAAAACGGGAATATTGGAATAATGGTACTATGAAAGTCAATAATCTTGTTGTCTGCCTCGTTAAAACTATAATTTGCGGAATGACCCTACTCGAGGGAAAAAAATTATAATAATTCTCTATTTATAAATACCTTATGTAGTAGAATTAAATAATTATATTTGACACTTGAACAGATAGTGTATGCAAATATCTAGATAATAAAATCGATATCTTACGTGGATACTGATGTGCTACTTTCTACAATCTACATCTTTTAAACAACTATCTAGATGGTTGAAATATTAAGTACTTACAGATACTGAAATAACATAAATTTTTATTGTTTAAAGTATTCAAAACAAATATACAGATATTTATTTTAACTATCCATTTATCTCAATATTCTATTTAAACCATTTCAAAAATTCGAAAGGAAGAATCAATTTCTATTATAATTAATTTCTCAGGAAGTAAGAAAGTATTATTATTAATTTCTTGTGCAATAAAAAGTTTTGAGGAAACTAGTTAATTAACTTATATTTAAAAAGCATTAAATAGTGCAATACAAAGTAATTTTAAACTATAAATTACAATTAAGCGCTTACACAATCTTCGAAAACAATTTATCCCTGTCTATTACTAATCGTGCAACGATCACAGATCATTGACCGCTTTTCATTAATCGCCGACCGTTTCAAATCACAAATCGAACCATTAAATTACGTTGCATTGCCGATTCCCTCAGTTTGTGTCCGCCAAGCGAAACATTCGTCAAATTTATTGTGCCGTTAATATTGCCATAATGGATTGCAAATTATTTACGATTAACATTTATTACGCTTGAGTTGCCGATTTCGTTACTAATTTTCACTTTTGGTCCTTCGAGCCGGATTTAAAGCATGGAATAATTGAATAGATCGAGATAATCGTTTTATAATAAATACAATGTATAGTGCAATTCCTAAAATTATGTATCGTAAAATACTTACATCGCATTGTAAACTACTATGATATTTTCTAAACAAGTCATTTTTGATTATTAAGGAAGTTGCAAACATCATTATGCCTATAAAAGAATATTACGTTCTCGGTACAATGTTTCGCTTTCATTAAATTTAATTTATAATCCGAACAACATATTTGTGATGAAAAAGCATAAAGAAAAGGATATCGGGAAAATATATTCCGTGGCAATTAATGGATGACGCCTGCGCGTAGAACAGGTGGAATCGAATCATTGTTCAATGGGAACTTGATACGAGCCTCGTAAAGCAGCTAAGACGCGGTTCCCGCGCACGGAGCTGGCGTAAAAATTGTGCATTGTCTGTTTAAGATGTTTGCAAATATCCTCATCTCATTGCGCCTTTTCGCTGCGACATCGAAACGGCAATCGGCTAGCAACGGAAGCCATTGCACAACCGCGTTCTTGCAATTAAAACGTTTCGTTGCCGATTTCCGGTCGATCAATCGTGAGAGCAGGATCGCCACTTCCGGATACTTTTTTTGACTGCGCCCGAAAAACTATCTAATTGTCAATTGCACAGTTCCTTATTGGGTTGTCATATTAAACGGACTTTTATTAAACTTTCGATAAAAATAATAATTAATTTATGATAATTGGAGAAAAGAGATATATAAAATATTATTAATGAATAAAAAAATGCACAATGCAATAATAGAATTTCTTGTATTATTATTTCTAATTTTAATATCTAGTGAGACTTTTATTTCAATAGTTACAATTGGTGTAAAAATATTTCATTTAGAGTAAATATTCTTTTCTAAACAATTCCAGTGAATTATTCCCGAAAAAGCGCACACATTTCGCCGGTTCGCGCAATTCCTTATGTAATTAAATCAGTCTATGAGAAAACCACTAACTTGGCTCGAGTTTCTTCAACCTTGTTTGCACAACTCGTGTGTAAATTTTGAATTCAACATGTACATTTTATAATTGCTTCAAAACAAGAAGCGATTTTATAATGTCTTAAATTTGGTATTTATCACCTATCTATAATAGATTGGTAGACAGATATTCATAAAAAAAATTTTACATTAAAAAATGTTAAAATCAATAAAAAAAATCACTCGAATCTAATAAAATACGATTCTGTATTCGTATCAGGTTGAATATAGCATCAACGTTGAGAAATTAACAATAAGATAACAATAAGATTATAAAAATAATATTCATAACGATATTTTTTATTTTGTTTGGTAATGAAATTTCGTACTATTTAATTGTACATTAAAGTCATTGTTTTGAAATGAATAAACAAAATTAAAGTCTAACATAATAATCGAAAACCGCAAACTGAAGAATAAAAAAAAATTGGTGAAACAAGTTACTTCGGAAGTTGACGGGATTCCAATCAGCTTTTGGTTTGTTGGACATCGGAAAACCTGGACAGACGAGTGCGCGCGAAAATATGAAAGCGAGAGCAGCGAAGAAAGTGATGCG
>JABFOV010003283.1:0-16868 GCA_022817685.1 Aradophagus sp. ZL-2020 | reverse complement strand
AATATTGTTTTAAAATACAGAATTTAATACTTTTCTCTTTTCATAATTTATACTTCAAATACATTTGTTTTCAACAATGAGAACTTTTTATTTTATTTTTATAGTAAAAAAAAACATTTATTATCTTTTTTTTTTTTTCATTTTTTTTTTATTTTTTTTTATTTACTTAGTTCTATGTTAAATATTATAAAAAAAAAAAAAAAAAAAAAAAAAAAGGTATCAAAAGAGTATCGTAAAATGGCATTTAAATTTTTTTTTATTCATTATTGATTTAAAAAATATTATTTACTAATTTAAATTGTGCACATTAATGTACATTTATAATCATATATCAGTCTCTAGCTCGCAGTACATTACATAAAATTTTGCACTAGTTTCATTACATATTCATACACTCACAAAAATCTTTGTCTATGGTGAAACTGCTGGCATTCTTCATGTCAGAATGTGATTCATTCTACAGCCCAGTTCTGTGTTTGCACAAATGCGTTACGCTCATGCGCATAACTTATTTTATCTTTCTGTGAAATTCTAGTCTGCCTTAATTGAAGAATTTTCGAATTTAAAAAAAAAGAAATCATCTTCGATAAAGATGTTACAATCTTGACGAAATAGTAAAGCGTATTCCATTTACCTTCGAAACATTCCTTTTTTTTCACAAAACAGACATTTTTTTGAGTGTAATAATATCTAATTAAATTGTAACAAATAACTTTAATTACAATGTATACAAATTCTTAAAAAAATTAACTTGTTCGTAAATCATGTTTTACAAATATGATAGCGGAGTTGAATTTCTTAAGTAAATCGTACTTTTTGTTTGAAAGATGTCACTTCGATTTCATTTTTAAATTTTTCATTTATACACTGTCCATTTATGCACATCTGAGGACAAGAAATCATCATTTTAATACATGCAAAACTTGAAGTAATATTAAAGAAGAAATCTTGATAATACCTTATTTTTTCCGCAAACGGAACCTTCAGCAGCAGAAGATTTAGCATAACATAGACCTCCTGTATTTGGTATAGTACATTGCAATTGTATGCATACACGTTCATCATACTACAAACATAAAACATTAATTGTTTTCACACATTATACAATATATAATATCTATTAATATCTGATTTGATTGAACAAATACATACATAGCAGGGGGTTGAATTCAAAGCTATTCGACATTGCTCTTCTAAAGAATAAAGTTGTCCTGGTAGAAGACGAGGATATACTTTATCCTCGTCAGGCTTATTAAATAAACATGATGCCTGGGGTAACCTATTATTATGCAATAATATTTGATTAAATTTATCAACTTAAACACATTTGAATGCTGACAAATAAGTAATTTAGCTCAATTAACCTAATCTTAATTAACTCATTAATAATTAATTGATAATTAATTAACTCATTGAAATAATAACTTTGATTAAGGCATTACTAAATCGGCAATACTGATTGTCAATAAAAATATCATGTTTTTCAGTATATTATTATTTGTAATTATAATAATTATTTAAATGTATAACCTTAAGTAATCCTGAATGCTTTTAATTGAGCATTGTGACCATTCAAAATTATTTTCGGCCATCAAATATTGACCCGTCATTATATACCCGTGATAGCATTCAGTCCCAGTCGGATCATGACTCGCGCCTAATCTAAATTTAAAATATTTTTATTGTCATTTATTATTACACCAAGAAAAAAATGTATCTGAGTTTCGCAGTGTAAAGAGTATTTCAAATTTACTAAAAATAAGGAAATGAAATATTTAACATTTAAAAACAAAATTACCTTTCACTGCAAAAATAAGTGTTATAACACTTAAAATGAGTGTTTTAATATATATATTAAAACACTCATTTTTTTAGCGTTTAAAACTTACATTGCTGTATTAACATATTTTTATGTATACAAATTTACATGCTTTGCTTTTTACCTGCGTGTATAGCAAATATGAAATACTATTTACGCCATAAAATGTTTGTATACATTTTTGTTCAATGTTTTGAATCGTTAATAAGGTTTGATGACTTACAAGTGTCCTACTTCATGAGCTGTTGGTATAATACCAGAGAAACCACCATTATCTTCAATTAACAAAATACTTTCAACAAAACTCTTATGTTGATCTTCAACGCGTATACAAGCTCCTGCTTCATACGAATAACCTGTTATGTTGAGAACAAAATCACATTAGTCAGTACAACTTTATATTAATTATTATAAAATTATATTACAGTATCGGTCATAAGTTTAAATTTAATAATTAATTTAAATTTAACCCGGGAGTGGTCACGCTACGATCTTTTCGACCGAGAAACAAAAAAAACCGATCGGCATTTTTGTTGATAAACAAAGAGTTGCGTTAAATGCGCGACCACTCCCAGAACAAGTTTAAACTTTCTATCGATACTGTATAGCTCGATATTCACAGAAGAAAAAACCATCTTTGAAATTAAAATTCATTCAATGTTGGTTCAAATTTGTTAAATCAGTAACAATTCGTTGTTGATCCAACAACATTGAGTTAACAAAAACTCTTCTGACATTTTCAAGTTAACAATTAGTTCAAAGTCAGATCAGTGTCAATTCAATGTATCTTTTTACAATGATTTTTTCCCGTGTTCTTTAATAATTGGAAATTTACCTAATGGACTTGGATCACAATAAGTTGGTTGCAGCTTATCATAACTGCACAAAGTTAAACTAAAAAAAAAAAAAAGAAAAAAGAAAAAAAGAAATTAGTTGAACATTTTATGGGGTGAGTAATATTTCTTACGATATGCCTTTGTATTACCGTGTCATCGTTGCAACCAAATCATAATTTTTTTCGAGGATGAACATTTTCTCTTTCTCGAAATATTCTCCTTTTAAATCAAGAGCTTTGTCAATGTCTACTAAATTTTTCCCTACTTTACTTTTATTAATATAATACATTGCTTCTGGATCCTAAAACAATACGTCCGTTTATTAAAATTAAACTTTAAAATGTGGTGTCCACCACATGTCTTGAATAAAAACACAAAACGTTTTATATGTCAAATAATCGTGAATATGAAAGTTTGTTTATCACACAGTAAGCGAGATATGTAAGCACATGAAATACATAAGACACGTTTTTTATTAAGGCAAGCAAATGCCTATAAGTAATCTTCAAAACATTTTGAAAAAAGTTTACGGAAAAGTTTTTATTCATGTCATTAGTTTCTTTTTTTGTTTTCGTAGAATAGAAATCAAAAAAAGTATGACGTTCAGTCTTAACAATGTACTTAAAAAACGTTCTGGGATGAAATATAAAAGTGATATAACAAATAATAATTACAATACTTATAACGATTCCGACAATATTGAGTCGAATTTTCGGATCATTAAATCTTCTGAATCTCAAATCAACTGCATTCCAGAAAGTAAGAATATATTTTATTACATCTTCAAAATTAGGTCCAATAGCTCTGTTACAAACATTGTTATGATTAGTAAAATTTGTGGAAGACATACGTACGATGTTACATTAGTTCTGGCAAATGATGATTTCTATTTAACAGTTTTTAAGTATTTAAATTTTAACACCTAAGTGACTGTAGAAATTTTTGTATCTGTATATTACTTAAACAAACTTCGTTTTAACGTTTCCTTCTTTCTGGGTCATTTAAGAGTTTAATATAAACATTTTAAAATAGTATGTATAATTTAATGTCATACTTACAAATATTCGTCGTAATCAACGATTACTAAAATTTCTGGATAAGCAATTTTATTAGTAATGTCTGCAATACTTTGCCATTCATCAAAACCATGTATTATTTCATGACTAAAGTAGTTCATCATATTTTGATTACCCATTATACTTCGTTTATATCTTAAATCTCTTTTGCTTCTCATGAATGATTTGTAACCTTTTTCTCGTTCTATAAAATTTAAAAAATTGTCTTACATAAAGTGAGTTTTAAATATTAGTCATTTAATTCCAAAGGTATAAATTTGTTACATGAGAAAGTTGACTTTTCATTATTAAAATCAATTGTAATGGTTTATTCAAAAAATCACGCGTAAAAATTTATTACATCTTTTAATTACAATATGCATACAACTTTCTTTAAGTTTATTCAATTGAATGCGAATAAATAACTCATATTTGAAACAGTTCATTTGATTCAAATGAAATGTTTTAAAAATCCTCTTTTCAAAAAAATAGAATTTTCGTATTATTTTATCTAATTTGAATTTAAATTAATCAACATTTGTCTATTCCGTGAAACATGAAAGAAAAATAATGAAATATGTCAGTAATTTAAGAACAGATATAATTTTTCTATTAATATAAAATTGCAATACTTACTTGCTTTATTATCAATTGCATTATTTGGTTGTTTAATTTTGTAAACGATATGATGAAATGTCTGATTGTCATCTATTGTTTGATTGTTGTTGTATAAAACTTTTGTCAGATGATGGAATCGATTGTTTAGTACATCATCATGTATTATACTAGGCAATGGAGAAATTCTTAAACCATTGCCAATAGTACCCTCCTGTAAAAATATTAACTTACAAATCATCATGTCAAGAAATTTTCATCTGGTAGAAAAATAATTAAAAATATTCAAATTCATAAATTGTCAAAGCATAACAACTCCTGTTAATATGCAATTCAGTACAGTTCACGTGGTTTACGAGTAGTGTATGTTAAGGAGTCTTTTAACAATGAAATATAATTCAGTTATAAATTTGATGCTTACCAGTAATGGCTTGTCATGTTCATTTATCGTAACACATATCACTGCTAAATTATTAATATCTTCAAAAATGTGATATTTTTGTATCTAAAAATAAGACATAATGTTAAACTTTGTTAAAGCTTTTAATGTTCCTATATTTGATTTCATAAACATAATAAATGAAGTATTTGAATAATGTAATCAACACATTTACGATTACTCATTAATATTTATAACTCAAATGTTAAACTCACTCCTGACAACAGTTTATATTCAATTTTAAGAGGTGCTGAATTTGAATGTTTAGCAGTCCATATCGGCATATTTTTCCCTGCCAATACTCCTTCTCTAGGACTTAGATATAGCTGAATATCTTTTCCAAATGGTTTCAACTGAATAGAATGACTGTTTTTTCTGTGTGTATCATAAAACGTATGATAAACTGACACAACGTCGTGTTCAGGAACTACAATACAGTAAAATTTATTGTGCTTGTTAATGAATAATAAAAAACTGCTAAAACCTTTCGAAAAAAATTATTAAACTATTATTTTAGTTATCATAAATGTATTATTAATATTTGGAATTGAATCAAAATACTAGAGCTCGAATGTAACAAGTTTTACCTGTCTCGTCCCCAAAATTAAAAAACCTTTGAATTTGTTCCTTGGTTAGATGATCGTGCAACTGAAATTTAAAAACATCTTATTACATCCTTACTAAAAATTCATGGGGCATTGATTGGAGTTCCGATTAGTGCTTTATGAATTTCTACCAGGGATCTTTTCACGCTGTATTATAATTATTTCAGTATTTTCACTGTATTTTCGCTGTATTCATTCACTATTTATAAACACTTTTTCAATAAATACAATGTAAATGCGAGTAACTTTGAAAATTGTTAAATTTTTAACTGTTTTGTATGTTATTTTACCTGAAAACTATTAACAATGCAAAATGTAGATGTGAAAATGTTAATTAAAATAAGATTCTGGAGAATCTTCATTGTCTCTCTTCAATCAGCAAAAACTAACACATTAATCTGTAAGAATGAAAATCAAATTTAGATTAATTCTCTCCCACGCCAGCGTTGCGAATTGTCGTAAGTGCTATGCGGGATGTACATTTTTCTAAAAATTTTATTTTATAAATATTTATTCATACTTACGTATTCCTCTGAATATATATTTCAATGAGACATTTTACAGATGATGGACATTAACAATATTAATGCTTTAATAACCAACTCATATACAATTTTTTAAAATCATTCAGTTATTTTTACACTAAATAGTTTGATATCATTTCTTCCAGATTTTTCTTTATTGCATCTCATACAAAAGAACTTTTCATCATCACATTTCTTAACAGACTAAACCGAGTTTAGTATTATTGAATATATATATATTGGAACTAATAAAAATTTAAACCCATAAATATCTTTTATCAAAGGTATAACGTATAGATAACATTTATCTTTACAAAATCTAATGAAGAGCATTTATGTCGTGTTCTTAAGTCTATATTGCAATCGCATCATTAAAAATATTTAAAATGAATCTTATCTGTAATAATTAAGATTAACTGTACAAGCAGGAAAAGGCTCAGTCAATTTGTATTAATGTTTTTGATAACCAAGCCAATAAAGCCATATTTATTTTAATTCTACCAAAAACTTTGGTGAAACTTTCAAATCAATTTTCTGCATTTAAGGTTTTTTTTAAAATTATGTTTTAATTTTTTTTAACGTTTACAATTTATTTTTATGATTTCACCAACTTTCTCAATTGTTTTATAAGCTGGTATATTAATTTTATTATGACATATTAAAATCGTTCAACAAAATTGTTAATTTTCTACAATTCTTATAATATTTATATCAAATGTTTATTTTTATTTATTTTACCTACACACATCATTATTAACTTATTTAATGTACTAAATTATATGTCATAATTCAAAAATTAAATGATGATTAAAGTAATTATTGTATAACAACAACTAAAAATATCGTCATGATTAATTAAAAATCAATTACAATGATCGTAAACATAAAAGAAACGTACAAACTCATTATTATCGCACGCAACTTTGTTATAAATATCTGCTTTTATAACCAAAAAAGCATATTTTTAATAATACTGAAAATAAAAGAAAAGTGTTAATTCATGAAACAACAAAATGTATATGAAACGCATTAAGTTAATATTTAAAACATTACTTGAAGTCATTAAAGGTTACGGAATAAATCATTTATTTTACCTCAGATCACATTAATTACATAAATAATTTTAAAGTTTTGTATGAACGGACGTACAAATGACTTTAAAGTTTTGGTCACAATGAACAACTAACATTTAATTCGGTTGTTTTCCGCAAAAGTTAATAAAGTATAAATCAAGCCAACAGACCGAGCAAGGTTGAAATAAATGCAGAACAAAGACTTTCCATTAATTACTACGATTTATTGTTACGCTACAAAGTTTCCATGTCGAAAGTTTTCGTCGGTAATTCGATGCTCGAAAAACGATTTGTCGATGTCGCGAAAATCACACCGCAGCGACGAATTAAAATTCAAAATCGTCCAATGCTTCTCACTTGGTTTTTTTTTTTTTTTTTTTTATTTTTCTTTAAATTTTCTTGCCTTTTTATATCTGAATACATTGTTTTCCTTTACATTGTGTAATGTGTATAAATAAAGGCTACGCACATGGAATACAGAAGGAAAAAAGGAACGAATGAGGGACGGCGTTCATGTTATCAAAAATATTGAAGCGGGAACTGATTGTCGCTGTTCGAATCGAAATTACGAGAATAGCGTCATTGGCCTTCGGCTCCACGTATCTACATCTAAAAATAAATGTTTTCACGTAAGACACTTTGCTTTCTAAACATGTCTGCCTTTTGTCCAGAGTGCTTGAAATTCGAGCACTGCGATGTCTTAAATCAAAACATTGCAATTCAAAGAGATTCTTAAATTCTATGATTATGGAGCATACATTTTCGTTAATATCTTCAACGAGACGTAAATGTACATTTCGATGTGACGCTTAATATCCCACAAAAGTTATTAACAAAATGTGACGATAGAACTCAAAAATCATCTTAAAAACTTAGTCATAACAATGTTTGCAATGCACGAACGGACGTTCGTGATGTGAACAGATGTTAATTTAAAATGTAAATAACTAGTAATACATATAATAACGTCCATTTGCGGAATTTGTTCGTTGGTGTTCAATTCACAACAATTTTTACAATAAGTTACGATTGATCGGTGCTGGACGGAACGTTTCTTATTTGCACTGTGTTCAGATCAAAATTTGTCCAATTAATGTTGCTGTCCCCGGGTCTTTACTCGAATTCGGTATCCTTCTCTAGCTTACTGTCTTTTACCACGCCGGCTCGCTTCTTGAGCACTAACTTTTACAAATCTTCTTGAGGGACGCGCAGCAGCGGCTTCTCACGGATTGCAGATGGCACAGCCACGTATTCAGCCTGTCGATCATCTCAGCGCAATCCGATGCTGTGTCTGTACATTCATCGACCCCTGCTATAAACAAATAATATCAATATCTTTGAACTGGAAGTGATTGATTTGCTTAAAAAGATCCATCCACTTTCGAGCATGCGCAGAAAGAAACTTGGCGAAACCATTGTCCCTAGAGACACAACCATGTCGCAGTAATGCACTATTGCAGCGCAGTAGTAACCCCTTACTGATCAAATTGTAGTCAATTTAGTATAACGGTTTGCCCATGAAAAGTGTGGTGGATGGCTTGCACACATTTTTTAGTGTGAAAAATAAAGTATTTCGAATGACAAAAGAATGTGTATAGAATGAATGCGTAATATTGAATACTCATTGATATAACGATGGCTGGAAAAAGAAATCCCATTCTCGAATTCTCAAATAAATAAACAATAAATCAGGACTTTTAATTTCCGATTTGGGAATAAAGGTTTTTCATTGTCATTTTGAGAATGGGGGTTCTTCATTGCCGATTTGAGAACGGAAGTTTTTCTTTCCAGCCATTGATATGCATAAACATAATTTTTCAGTCCTTGCTTAAACAGTTAAAATAACTTTGAAAACACAAGGGAAAACAAATGTTTAATTAAGAAGTAAAAATATTATCGTTCGTCCACTGAATTTACATTACTGCAGTTTTGGATTGAAATCACCAAATTTTATCTCAAACGTTATAAACATTGACGGCATATTTTTCAATCAAACCGTCACCTTTCAAGTTTATGATATTCTTGACATAAGATGTTTGTTTTAAACAAAATGATAAACATTTAAACAAGAATTGTCCATATCATTTTAAGAATTTGTTAAATAATTTATGAAAAGAAGTATGAAGATAGTGAGTCGCAGTTCCGAAAAATTCTGTGTTGCGTGATTTACTCTTATTTGGAAAATAAATTATTCGACAGATAATTCGAACGCGACATCACGAAACCATATCAGGTAGAGAATGATTTGTATTCACATGTAGAGAGATAGAGAGAGAGGTAAAAAGTGTCGATAAAGACCCACAATTTCATAAGTTCGATTGCATCGGAAAGTCAGCATTTATAGCACTTGTCGCGTTTCATTATAACTCAATTGGATTCTAGATCATCAGTATGCGGCGGTGGAAAGAACGGAAGCGAAATTGATGAAAACGAGTGAAATGAATGAGAATTGGTGAACAAGATGGCCGAGATGTTGTCAAAGACTGTGTAGAACGCCCAATGAGAAATGAGTAATAAACATGAAAAAATACACGCGTCAGAGTAAGAAGGGACAACGTATGTTGTAGCAGCAGCAGCAGCAGCAGCAGCTATGTCTCGTCTCCGTGGCGAGAAAGAATGGGAGAGAAAAAAGTCAAGCTCCTTGAGAGCGTGCGCAAGAGGAGAATATGCGGAAGAGTAGGCGATGCAAGGAGAAATGTAATTACGTTGGATTGACAAAAAGTCATCATTCTTACCGTAATCGTTACCCTGCGGATTGTAACGATTGCCGCTAGATACCGTGGTGGACGTCATGGCTTTATACTTGTACGCAGTATTTCTCGAATAATTTACATCGTTCGGACTAATGCTACTTTTCGACGGCGGATTCGCGTTAACTAAATTGTTGCGATTCAGGTAATTGCTATAATTATTGTTAGCCTTCTTGGTGGTCACGCCACCTCTATCGTTAATGCTGTTATTAAGATTGTTGTTATCATTGTTATTGTTATTGTATCCTAAGCCGCTGGTCCTATCCTTAGCAGTGACAAAGTTATTGGCAGTGTTGTGGGTGTACCGTACCACCGGGCTCGGTGTTTTTGTGTACGGCGCGTCGTTGTACACGGGATTTTCGGTGGTGCTGTAATAAGCATAACTGATCGTGTGTGGTGTGTAATAAGTGCGCCTGGCTGGATAAGTCGTACGTACGTACGTGCTCCGTGGTGTTGTCCAATACCTGCGAGGCACATTAGTACTGCAGCGTTAATTGACAGGAATTAATTACATCTCCTAAAAGCCGTGCCTTTGATATTCGGCTTTATCGATCCCCCGCGAGATCGAATTTCCTTATCGATTCAAAAACCTGGCGTCGTTTTAAAGTGCCTACTTTTTTCACGATCTTTAGTGTTAATCTACTCAAAATGTTATTACCGAAACAGCCTTCAACTATTGTTTCTTTTTACAATCTACAACCAATGCTAATCTACTCAAACGATTATTATTACATTTAGACAACAACATTAGCGAAACACACAAATCCTTTACTGTACTTTACCTGTACTCAGTCGTGTTGTTGTATTGATAATAAGGACGACTCTGCGTCACGCCACTGTACACGTTGTCTCGGCGTACATAAGTTGGAACATTTTGCGTGTAATCCGGGATGATATTTTCGTGCTCGGCGACGCATTTTCCGTTCAGGCAATACTGAAACAAAAGTGAGTCTCGTGACGAATGGAATTTTATGTATCTTGTTGATGCGTGTTGTACGATAAATGTCGGGGAAACAATGAACATTGCTCTTATAGGCGTGTAGCGTGAAGAAATTGACGACAAAAGTGGCCGATGGCGTTGCTTTTACGACCGGGTAAAGACAGTGCAAAAAAATCGTAACTGTCGCGTTTCCTACTTAACGTAGGTATTGTAAAAATGTCTCTGACCCTCCCTTTCGGACATCAAACCAGCCGGTCATTTCCTTGAAATCTCTCACATATTGAACTGTATAGATTTTTATAGGGCATTTATTAGGTTTTATTTTACGGTATAATGACATTTTACGTGTCTTACGTACCTGACCATCTCCGCAAGGAGAACCCTCGGCTGCCGGCCTATAAGCCACGCAATATCCAGATCCGGCATCAAAGCAGAACAGTTGCGCGCATACTCGATCGTCTTTCTGTTAATGCAAAATAATTGCACGATTCACTTAATGCAGCTAATTAATTGGCTTGATTTTTAATATGTTAAAAATAAAAAACAAGTTATCATTTTGTTAAAAAATCTGTTCAGTTTTGTGTGCTTTTAATGTTTTTAATGAACGTAAATGAATATGTTCTTGAAACAAACCAAGTTCCAACTGGAATTCGATATTTTTTCCTAATTAGGTAGCACTTGTTAATAAATCGTTATACAACGTATCGACCAGAGATTTCAGTTACAAGATTTCATTTCATTAGCTTCGATGACGGTGTTAACAAATGACGGTGATATTTAATATCACCGTGTAAATTTTCTTTTATATATATAAATTTTAGCTGTTTTGATAATATTAAATAAAATTGTTAGTATAATTAAAAGTAGTTTTGTAGTCATAATTATTTTAACGATCATACTGTGAAAAAAAAACAAATTCACTATCTTAAAATTAAAATGTAATTTTTCGGAAAAGGAAGGAAAAGAGAAAATACAACTTTTATAAAGGATCTGTTTTATGGTGATAACATGTTTCCATTTGGCGAAACTTTTTTACGAGATTGCAAGAACATTTTATATTTATTAATACAATCAATTTATAAGTATTGGATACATTGCAATAGCAAAATTTAAAACCAAGTGGAACAATTTGAAGAAGAAAAAAACCGGGTTTTAATATAATAGTAATAACAGTATTATTGATGATAATAATAATATATTATTAATACAACAAAATTAAACAAAGCGACAAACTTCATATAAATAATTCATAATTGAAATGTTTAACGTACAAATTGTTGCGAATTTGATTTTATTTCAAGATCGTTTAAAACCAAATTTGTCAAGCTACTTACGAAACAAGCACTCGTTCCTCGATCTTTTCTACATTGCGCATCCAAAGACAATAATTTTCCTGGCAAGACTCTTGGTAATGCTTCGTCTTCATGCGGAGCATTGTACAGGCAAGTTGCAGTATCTCCACTAAAAATGTATTATATTTAAAATGCAATATAATATTTGAACTTAAACATTTTTTTTTTAATGTGGTACAAAATATTACACTTAAGTGCAATGAATACATTTTTATATTCAAACATTATAACTATACATTTATAAGCAAATTACAAGTACGAAAATTGTAAGCAACAATCATTTGAAGTTTTTCTTTTATATTAATTGAATTTTTAGTTAAAACTATCATAAATCTAATCAATTCAATCAATAAAAATAATTTATCGTGCAGTAATTATAACACACTTACTTTAAAAAATGATGAAAAGAAGACACGCTACAGTGAGACCATTTGAAACCTTTTTCTGTGTGCCTGAGATCGCTCATAATATAGCCATCCTCCCAGCGACATTTTTCAGCTCCTGGTCCACCCAAGTAACTTGGTGGCGGCGAACCATCGTGAACAGCACCAAGCCTGAACAATTTTTTTCATCACTCATTTTGTCATGTCTGTGAAAATTTATTATTTTCCCTCGACTTTTCAACATATTATTATAAATTGAACACATGTAACCGATGTGTAAACACTACTTGTGATAAATCAAGGTAGAAACGTAAATCTTTTATTTCTAAATTGTTTCAATTGACTCTTTTCTTCTCTCTCTCTCTCTCTCTCTCTCTCTCTCTCTCTCTCTCTCTCTCTCTCTCTCTCTCTCTCTCTGTCAATCTCTTATTTATATATTTATTGATATATATAATTTCATATATTATAAATTCATTTATGCACGATATTGACCAATATGAGAATGTATTATTCAAATTTATTATAATACAATTTTTACGTATTGATACTATTACTGAAAATATCAATATTGAAAGTATCATTCCATAAATAACGATAAGCAATAAAAGTGTGCACTCAAAATAGAATGGACGACTATGTCCACGTTTTACTTATCATTATGTAATAATGATAATGATAATGTAAATTTTACAGGAAATGCACTCGATTCAACTTAACATCAAAACGACTTCAGTGATTTTAATTACTGAATGTATATGATACAATTAAATGACCAATTATCACGTTCTTGATATATAACACCCTGATAAAGCAAGTTGGAAATAAACTTTCACGCCTGAAAAAATTGCGCGTTTCATGTTGCAATGAAAACACATAAAATACAGGAAACATAAACGTAACTTTTTCTGTACAAGTATTCTTTTTCAACCCGGTATTTTATGTCTTGTTCATTTATTTCATTATTTTTCTTCTGAATTGTAATTTTGTGTAGAATAAATGTCAACTTTTTGAACTTTCAAAAGAATGTTAAGTAAATTTTATACGTGACATTCATTTTCAAAAGCAAGTTGTAGGAAGATCAAGTGTCAAAGATTATACATTTTACTAAACTTGATAATACAATTTATGAAAATACTTACAAATGGCCAACTTCATGCGCCGCAACAATGATACCACTAAAACCTCCGGTGTCCTCAATGATAGCGACGGAATTCACTTTTTCTAATCGCTTATTCACAACACACGCTCCGCCCACGTATGCGAAACCTAAATACCAATCTGAATCAGTGCGAATTTCAACTCATTCTATTAAAATTAATTTTATGTCAACTGTTAGAAGTAAAACTAATAACATTACTTGTACTGTTGTTCTTTGAGATTAGCATTACTTCCACGCGTTAACGAGGTTAAATTAATATTAGAACAATTAGAATGCTGCGGTGATATCTCCGCTCCTGACACGAGACGGTGAGAAAGATGCGCGGTTACAATGAAATATACGTATTTCAACAAGCACCATCGTTTGCGGTGTTCTGAGTGTTTGAAAAGCGGTCTTAAGAAGATTGAATATTCACTCGTAAAATATTATATCGTTATTAACATGGCAAAGTGAGCAGTCAGATGGACTGGAGTCTTGTTATTTTTAAGGGAAGGTTGCGTTCATAAATTACTTTGATCAAATTCAATTGGATCACATTTTGCAGTGAAGTCAACTTGAGATTCAATTCACGTTTTCTGTGGATCGAAGATATCACTTGTTAATTAGCATTTATGGCCATGGCGATTATTACTGTTATTAATATAACATAATTTCGATTAGATGCTGCATGGCTTTGATGAAGTTGTTAGTCCGCTCGACTAAATAATTCTCTCGTCACTTTAAGCCAGACTAACGGCCTTCGCAAGCAGCATGCATCTGGTGTTAATTTCTCTTGTTAACTTGTTAACACGTTTGGTTTTGAAACGCGAAGGAAACGATGCCAGATACCTGAATCGTGATTCAGGGCCAAGTTGGAGGCAAATTATTTCGCACCGATCACTCATAAGATGTTCCGTGTTCGACTTCCATCGTTAATTCGACGTTTAGAGAAATTTCTCATTGTAACAATGTCCAAAGTTACTTTACTTTATCACATAGCTCAAAGCTCGAAAAACCGTTATGATAACATTGGCAAATCGTTTATTTATATCAAATGTCTCAAAATATAATTTCCACGACAAACGAGTATTAGAAATTGAGGTATCTGGGGATCGTAAACGGGTCACATTCCTGAAACGGTTTCTCTAAAATTGACGAAAGACTTACCACAGACAACATCCGCGAAATAAGTAACGCAGCCCAAGAATGAAAAAGAAAAAACCTTATTGAAATTGGTGAAAAAGCGTAGAGGAGCAAAAGAGATACGTTCGCCAAGACAGAGCTATCGCGAGATTTTTCAGAGAATAGAAACAACTAGCGTCTTGAAATTATTTATGCAGACTCACCGGCGTTTCTTATTCAGTTTTATCACGCAGAGATGCCAACGATTTTAAAAGAACGACGAACGCAAATCTCCGCCTTGCAAATTAACGTTGTCAGAGCGTTCGTCGCTTTCAGAAACCGTTCAAATGTCACATTTATTATTGATCTTTTCATTACTCCGCAATGCACAGTATTATGTCCTTTACTGCTTTAAAGAAACGGCCGAGTTGGAAAAGTTAAAACTGAGAAGCGAAATAATAATGGAGAAAAACGCATAGCACTTGTTATCGAAAGTGAAAAGGTAAAGTGGTAGAAATACGTAATGAAACAGACGGGACACGTCAGAGCCGGTAGCCACGAGAGAAGAAGCTGAAATGAGATGCTTAAGAACAAAAACACTGAGAAAGTAAACGTGTTCGAAGTAACGCTTCAAACCAGGAGCAAAGTTTGACGCTTGGCAGTTTGTTTAATTATAAAGTTTCAGAATCGAAAGATATGTATACAGACATCGAATGCGCGCGCGTGCATGTGGCTTTCGAATAAAAATTACGTTCGTTCGTTAAAGTTTCGAATAAGAACAGAGGAATGAAACGACACTGAAATACTGTAACAGAGTGTGATGTATCAGTAAGTGCTGGAGGTGCGAGAAAATAATGAAGATAATCGCATTGTGAGGTAATTAATGCTGGAACTTGAAGACAATTATTACATACATACAAGATAAAAGTTCAGACAACATTAGATAAGACGTCGTTTAAGGAAATTCAACAGCCAGACATTTTTTAGCTTTCAACGAAGAACAATCTTTTGTTTCGTTGCAGCGCATAGGTTGTTTACTTCAGTGATATTATGAGTGATTCTTCAGAAACATCCTTTCATTGTTCAACGCTTATTTTCTTTATTATTCTTTTATTGTGCGACTATTCGCGTTTTCGTTTTCTGTAAAATCACTCTTTCGCCTTGCAAGGTTTTTAGCTTTTCACTTGAGAAACGTACCTGCGGTTCCTCTATTGCACGCATCATTCACGTATTGCCGCCTGCACATATCTAATCTGTAACGCAACAATAAAAAACGTCTGGTTTATCATCAGTTATTTATAATTAATAGTTCTGGTACGTCATGGGACGTTCATCTTGGAGGAAATTTACATCGTACACTCGGGTGCACGACTTGCCGTGGCATCTGTCGCATTTTCATCTGTATTTTAACAAACTGATGGATCGAAAAAAAATTAAACATGATGATTGAAGAAATGAAAAGGTGTAGACTGTACAAAAGTGAAATAATAATGATAAGGCTGTTTCTTGCCTAAATGCTTTCACAGAGCGGTGTATTTACGCTACAGAAAGCTCAACTCCCGATTATAAGTACATAGTCATACCATCGTGTAATCTATATACTGTAGTACAACAAACAAGTACTAATGACATTTATACACTCAATTACAAACAATATCAATCGAATAGTGGAATGGATATGAACCGACCTAAATCGTCCAGTAACAAAAGGAATAAAAATGTGTGCCTGAAATACGAAGATGATTCGATTTGATGCATTTGCTTCTTGCTTTACATATCAAAAACACTTTTTCACCATAAAGTAATATTTACTTGTTTGTAATAGTTAGTTTAAAGTAATATTTACAGTTCTAGGAATGTTTGAAACATAATTTTATCATATACATAAGTATACGTGAAGAAAGAATAAGAAAAAGTTAAATGTAAATTTTCATTTGTATTTATAATACTAATTAATATAAAAATAATAATTAAAATATACAATTGAAAATACATTTTTAAATGTATCGAATTAGGTTAATTGAATTCGTTCATTTACATAATCATAGTTAAAATTATGGTGATAACATATGACATGGATTTCCAGACAAAACAATTTAACACTTTACTGTTTATTTGAAATTTATGCACTGAAAATTTGTGCAGTTACTATTTTGCTATCTTACAGCCTTATTAATAAAGTAAAGTTGTATTGATTAGAGTACTACAGTGTTGCAT
>JABFOV010003282.1:0-15177 GCA_022817685.1 Aradophagus sp. ZL-2020 | reverse complement strand
AAAAAAAAAAAGAAGAGAGAATTGAATCGAGTTGGAAAAGTTGAGGAGGATTGATTGAAAATTTGAAAGGTCATTAGAATGGATGGGCAAAAGTTTAGATAGGGATTAGGCTATAGGGGAGGACGTGCGTTTATAAGGGACCCTCATGACGGTTGATCGCTGAGATGAGTAACGCCGTTTCTTTCATCATCGGTTTATCTTTCTCTTAGTGGTTGTCTTCTCTATTTATCCGTTTAAAACGATGACTTCTTCCATCGAGGAAGGGGTATCCTGACGTCATCCACGGCAAACCGACTGTCTGACTCACGTCCTCACCAACTGCCGAGACTTCAATCTTGATATCTTTTTATTTACCATTGTGATACCAATATCTCGGTGCTACATCAACGAAATTTTATTCTTAAGTTGATGGAGAAAAATCTGACGATTACACATTTTGACATTTGATCTTAATGTACGTGTTGTACAACGTGGACATTTTATTAATAAAAATTTCATATCAAAAGACGATTTCTTTCGTTCCATAATGAGCGTCGTAATTTTGGGATTTTCGATAAGCCGATAGAGTTCCATTTATCCTTATCTACGTCTGCGGCCGAAAGTGTTCGATGGCAATTTAATGAGCGTTCTAACAATAGCCGTCATTTCAAACCTTGTATCGCAATCGGATAAATAGCCGGTGCTCCTGGCGCCACCTGCGAGACAAACTTTTTAAAAGCAAAACTTGAACCATTGTCATTGAGTAACAAACTGTTGCTCGCGCGAAAATAAGTTGATCTGGTATCGTATCAGTGATAGGAACATGTGCTGTAAGCGATTCAAAAAGAATCAGGTGTGTGTAGTATTATCCATTAAATTCGTCGTTGCTAATAACTCGGGCATCGATTATCTAATATTATCAATTACTTTTTATTAGAATTTAGAATACCGCTCGCATTAAGTAGTTGTCAAAACAACTTTTACAATGAAATTTTAACATTCTTGACTAATGGTTGATATTTAAAAAAAAAAAATATAAATAAATAAATATGGACAAATTAAATCACCAAACATCGATTCGTTAATGTTCGATTCAATTTCACAATATAATAATAGAAATTAGGAACAAAACTTGTGATGTAAACATTTTTGAAAGCTGTAAATTACAAAATAAATCTTGGTAAAAGTGAAACTTATTAGCGGTTGTAGCTTCTTAAATAATACATTGATTATAAGCTATTCATAATATTTAATTTACAAGCCTTTTTATGTAGCTCATACATACTTATTGATCATATTTTAACAGCATACATTATGGATACAATAGCAATAAAAGGCGTCATTGTTATAATTACTATTTATATTAATATTCAAAATTTCAAATTAAACATTTTTAAAATTGTTTCTCATTATTTACTAATTTTTATTGAGATTGTTTTCAACTTTTATTTCTATTATTTGTACGAGCAATAGAATCAAATTAACATAGTTTAGAATAAAATTTACTGAACAGTTGAAAATCTTTATGAGTACCTTCTACTCTGTATTAAAATTTTACAATAATTTTTACTATTTGCATTATTACCTTTGTCAGTTAGCTCTCACTACGTAAACGTTTCATTTCAACAGAAAAAGCCAACAAAAATAAACTCCATTAAACAACATTAACGTATCGATGACTAAACCCGAATTACCATAATACCAAGCTCAATACTAACGTTAGCATTGAATTTGCAGAGTTGTGCAATGATGGGTCTGCAGGCCACGTCAGGGAAACGTAAACTGGAAGGCGGAGTGAGCTGTATGGAGTTCGATATGGACATGGGCGAGAGCCCGTCAAAGCTAGGCCGCGTGGAAGGGAGCTGGTGGGCGATGGAAGACGGCTACGCGGGGGCCCCAACGACGGCCGCGACAACGACCGCGACAACGACGACGCAGCCGCAGCAGCCATCGTACTACGAGATGGAGTCCTCTGGATGTTTGCAAAATGGTCTCTGTCAGACGAACGCAAACCAGTCCACGGCGAACGCGCAGCTCCACCTACCGGCGCAGCATTATTACCATCACCAGCACCAGCATCAACGGGCCCCACCGGGCCCAGCCCCTGGTAATGGTTACAGCCAGCTGTCAAGGCCGGCGGCGCAGTGGGGCGCGCCGCACCACTACGAACCACCGACGATACGCCGTGACGAGAACGGCAAGAGTTATCTAGAACTGGGCTCGAGCTACCGCGCCAACGAGCGCTGCTGCGAGGGCTCGAGGACCAGCTGGTGCCGGCGTGGCCGGGCGTGTTACCGACAACGCCGACTCGCCGTGCTGAACATTTCAATGTGCAAACTCGCGAGGTACCGGCAGTTCCCGGACCCGAGTCTCCATCGGTCGGTGCTAATCTGTAATACCCTGAGGCACCTGGAGCGCGAGATGGAGCGCGACCGAAGCCCGCCGCCAATGGAACCAGTGCTCGCGAGCACACCAATTGCCCAGCTCCAACCCCCGGAGCAAGGCCGACTCACGCCCTTCCCCATGCCACCTTCATCCTCCGCCGAAACTGATGTCGATTCTGGTATTGGCGACAGTGACGACAGCCGCTCCATCAACTGGGGCAGTGTTCTGTCTCTCTCCAGTCAATCGCCCCTCGATCCACTTAATAATAACGAGCTCCTCGATGTGGACATTGGGCCTGATCTCGACCTCGACTTCATGCCCAACTGGAAGCTCACGCCCCTGTCGGTGGACGACATTTTGAGGAGCACCAGTGCCCAACAGGAGCAGCACCAAAATTCGACCTCCGGCGGCTGCAGCGCTGCCAGCGCCAGCAGCAACGCTCACGAGTCGCTCATGTGCGTGGGTACATAGCCCTCGACGACAATAACGAACTCGATCGATCGCTGCGCCGAATTCGCCGCGCCGGGCGCCGCCACGTGAACCAGCCCGGCAACGCCAACGCAACCACGTGTACATAGTGATAACGAGCAGGATAAGATGAACTGTGCGGATTCTCGGATGCGCTCGGCAGCGAAGCATGGCCGATCCTCGACAGCCCAGGGTGGCCACTGCGTGGCTCGCGATCGTTCACGCGTCTTTTCTTAAGTTAAATCGGTTCCTCATTTATCCTACGACTTTTCCTTGGTCATACGACAGTAAATATTTGAGATGCGAATGATCTGAAGTACGACGTGGAAATTCCAAGATTAGTTATTTGTTTAATTTTAGGTTTTTTTAGATAATCATGGATGAGATAGTAGATAATCAAATGAGTCTTTTGATGGCGTCAATTTGGCTGAGTTTCTGAAATATTAACAATGTATCTATGTGCATAGTATACATAGATGTATTGATAATCTTGGAGAAGCGAAGACAAGACCATGTAAAAGATTTTATTTCATTGAGCAAATTTTTATAATGTCAAACAAAACGTTTATTGGGAGTTTAAGAGATGACATTTTTTACATTTATATTTTGATTTATCAATGAATAGATAAACTGTGATTTTTATTATGTCTAACAAAAAAATGGAGATTTTGTATCTGGCTTAACGAATTAATTAAGTTATGAATCTTTTATTTTTAACGTCCTTATATATTTTTTAAAAAAATTTTTTATATAGCATTAAAGATAGCCTTGATAACCTTGTTATGCATTTCCTACTGCTTTCATCAAAACAGGATCAATTTCTTTTAACACTGTTTTAGAAACATCTTTAATTTTAACGTTATCCATAGACAAAGAATCTGCATATCTATAATATCGGTTATATTTCCAGAAAGACTATTTTTCATTTCAACTGAAATATGCACTCTTATCATTTGATCAATATTTATGATAGTAAGTGTGATTCTTGCCACAAAGTTTTTTATTAATTGTATTTGGAGTTAATCTCTGCTGTCACTCTATTGCTGCATAAGCTAAAGTCGGGTATTATGTTTTCGTCAATTGCTGATTCTTTGATTCAAGAAACTTAAGATGATAAGTATAGCATAGTTTTGTACATAGTCAATATGTACAAAAGTTTTCTGATATGTTTTCATAAACATATAAATGAAATCAATAATCTTCTGGTTAGAGAATTTGATCAAAGTTAATGCCAAAGAAAAATCAGGTAAACTCCTGTTACAATGTATCATGTAAAATATAAACGTAATAAGTTTTGGAAGATTAATCAGTTTTGGAGAAAATGATTATTAAAAAGCATTACTTATGAACGTTGCTGTTTCATTATAGATATTTTTTTTATTTATTAAGATAGATGCCCTCTTGTTCAAAATATGATTGGTGTGAGTTCCATCTGAAAATTTCTTTTGCATGCAATTTATCGTTAAATGAATACTAAATTTTTATTTTGGTATCATGTATACATTGTTAGTTGATTCTAATCCAGTCATCTAAACAACAAAGAAAAAGCAAGTTGTAAAAACAACTTGTTAATTCTGGCAATATCAGTTTTTACAACATCGATATAAAGATTCATATATACATTCAATTAAATATATATATAAATATTTTGGAATTTCCATGTGTACTTTTTTATATCAAATGTTATTGTCGATTTACCAGGGTTCTACATTGGCCTTGATTTGACGCAACCCAAATGGCAATGGTTCTGACATGACTTCTCTTTCGTCTGCAATCGACTACCTAGCTTAAGAGAATAGCTTGAACCTTTGTTTACTGTTTTTAAGGTTACTTTTATACTGCGTTGTGGCAACTTCCTACAATTATAACACGTTATTTATTTGTGACTTAGTGCGAAACAAGCTACTGGTCAAATCAAAACGAAGTCAGGCCAAGTTGTTTCAGAACCAAGGCCATGATCGTTGATTCCTAACATCGAGCGTTAATGTCGGAATCGACAAGTTTTCTACGAGGTCATCTCAGGTTGACCGTGACAATCCAGGGTATTAGCGAAATTCCGATTGTTTCTTTATAATTAGAATTATAGAACTTGGAAAATCTGTTGAATCAAAGGTCAAAAATCAGCATAGTCATTAGTATTAACAAATTGAATTAATGGTGTTGAATTCATAAGCAAACTATCGTAATTATCCTGGAACGTCATAGTCTTACCCCGAGAATATATTCTTTTTCTTTTCTTCTTTTTTCAACTATATTACTTTCATGATTTTGTTTCTTTTTTCCTTTCATCAACGACAAATACAAAAACTTTTGTCTTGAATGCCGAACTAGCGAAGCCACTGTAACCGCGGGGGTTTTGGAATCTTCGACGTCCGAGCCCCCGGGCCGGCGATGCGATGGGAGGCAGACCTACGGTCCGTCGAATGCATCGCTCGCCTAGCCGGCCGACGTCGAGGGTTCATCCCGGCGGCTCCCGCGAAATTCAGATACTTGATTCTATGTGAGCGCAATAATTCGTTGCGGGGGTCGCTGCGTGATCTCTGAAACCCGATTGCAAGGTCGCACGTACGTATACTCATCAATGGGGATAAAAAAACACTGGTCGTCAAGTTCTAATGAAACTGCATTGTCGAGCGATGTGCGAATGGAAAAGCTATGCTCTACGAATTTAATTTTTTCTACAGATAATAACATTAACTGATGATATACGCCGCGAAGATAACTAGCTATACTTGATATTCTCTCAAATACTTTGGACGAATTCGACAACATTTTTTCATGTTACAACTTTTGTATCCAAATGCTTTTCACGATTTTTCTATAATTCGTACGTCAGTCGTTCGCACGAGCTTCTTATCCCAGTCCTGCACGTCAGATGTAAGGATCTTTTCAATATGGTGCTAGGGGTTTTAACCTGGTGCTGCAACAATTCCAAGGTTGAGCTTGTTTGTAACATTTTGCGGCCGAATTTCAAATCGCAACCTCCGTGTGACATTTGTGTAATTTTCAAATGTACATTTTTGTGAAAAGTACCTTCAATCTTTAACGGTCAAATTGTTCAAGATAATCGACGCTGAAACGTCGACTTGTGCAAAATTCTTGCAAAGAAGCTGAATCTTGTTGAATCCATCTCGCTTTTCGCTGCATACATAATTCAAACATTTGAAGTGAATTTAAAAGATAAACAGTTAAATAACATATAGACGAAAAATTTGTGGAACTTGACTGATATTTACTTAAAACAAAACAAGTTTAACGTAATGGTAAATATGATATAAGAATGTACAGGAAAATGGCAAATCATCGGCTAGTTACTCAAGCCATTTGCAACGAATTTAATGAATAAACTTTAGATGCAAATAAAAGAAGATATTTTATTACTTTTATATATTTTTTTACACTTTATGTAAATAAAAGACAAATGTAAAGACTTTAAACTTTTATTTTAATGCATTATTTCTTCTCGAAACTAGCTTCATTTATAACTGTTGCAAAAAAAATCCATAAATGACATTTGTATTATTCTATGTACTAGAAATCAACAAATGGATTATAAAAATATGAAAAAACTGTATAAATATTCCAAGAATTTTTAATTCGTTTGTTACAACTTCAAAGAATTGTTGTTAACTTTAAGAAAACTTTATTTAATGAGTAATTTGTATTTATTATTTATTTATTTAAAAACAAAAGTCACAACAATATCAATTGCTTCATGAAATTGATTTCTCTTACATTTACTACTTTGCAATGAAATATTTTTTAATAATTATCAAAAATATGCTCAAAAATCAAAGAGCCATGAATGAAAAAATTAACGTTAAAGAATCAGAATTAAAATGAAATCACAGGAAATTATAAACATAAGTTTGCCATTTTCCTTGTAGAAAATGATTCAAAAAGTAAAACCCTAATCACACGCACATTGCAACACGCAGAAAGGGATGAGTCACATTCTTCTCTCACACACATAAATCGTTAGGTACTTATGTACATAAATATTAAAATAAGATTCATAATTGTAACATAAAAGAGCGACACGAGGGAATCCGTATAAGACCATATGATAAACATTAGGTAATACCCCCCCTTCACCGAATATATTAATTTTATTTAAAATTGTGAAATTATTGGAAACATTATGTTCTTTTGCTATTTTCTTTTATTTACTTCCTCTTAATACGCGAAACCACGGCGAGCAATATTATTGTCCTAGTAATACGATTCGTGCGAAGCATTATATTACTACAAGTTGACTCTCTTGATCTGTTCAGGTGCGCCGTTTTTGAATCTTCATACGAATTTCGTCCATTGCTCCTGAAATGATCAAAGGAGTCTACGACATTGACGCAAGGGATCTTCATTTAGCTTGTTTTCTTGGAACTCAAGATCATAAAATGCATTCCTCTTACACACTTTATACTATTATAATTTAATCACTTAACAATATCACAGCTAAGATTTATATATTTATATACATAAATACAACAATTAAAATATTAAACTTTGAAAAAATGAACTATTTTAAGAAACTTTTTTATGCCAAATTAAAAGCCAATCAACTTCTAAAACAGCAACACGATTTTGCTACCAAATTTATTTATCTCTACGTTACTTAATCAAGTTTTGATGAAAATGCATAATAAGTAATTGATATAGCGCAATTTTAGTTAAAATCCAGATTAAATTTCAGTCTGAGGTCAGTTTCCATTGGAATTATATTTTAATTTTCTATTTCCAAGAAAAAAGCACGTGAGCCCGGTGACGTCTGAGGAAGCCGTGTTTTACTGCACTCAGTGTGAAACTTTATTGTTTTGCGATACGTTACAACGTTTTTACCTTGCGTCAAATAGTTTATCGGTGTTACAAAAATTGTCCCCTTGAAAATGTACTGCAAGATGGCAATGTCTGTCATGAGCTTTTGGGGCGACTTAATAGATTGCGCATGCTTTGCAAGAAAAGTGGAAGAAAGATGATTATAATTGTCGACTGGACGAATTATTAAGTCTTCCCAATCGAAACAAAGTACGGCTCCTCGAAATCGGCACAAAGTAAGACAATTTGCGATGGGTGTAATTAAGAGTTGTGTAACATATATTAATGAAATGTTAAGTGAGCGAATGGCAAGATATACAAATGTTGGAGTGAACGAAGAAACTTAGAAGGGTATTTGGTGACTACAGACGAATTTTGTAAATATTATATATAGCACGCAAGAGATATGTCTAAAGGATGAGAAATTATAGATATAAAATGAATTATACATATATATAAGATATTATTATATATTATATATATAAATATATATGAACAAGAAGTATATAAGATTATTATATATATATAGATATGTTTATCTTGGTAAATAATAACAGGCGACCGCGGGCTCTGAAACGTTATTTGACACGTCCAAAATCAATGGCGCTCCATCTTTCCAACCAAATCAGTCGTTCGTGGAATCCGTTCTTCTTACTTTTGGTGACGTCTTTTGTTGGCACCTTGGTCATCTTTCTCATTTCGCCGCTCCAAGCAATACTCAAAACTTAACATCGCCAAATAAAGATGTCGCCGGCGATTGTGAAACCGACTTGCATTAACAGAAACTATTGAGTTCCTATTACTTACCGTGATGACTTATCTGATTTACCAAGCAAATCAATCGAAAGCCAGCTTGGCTTCCACCAACGACTGACATCGAAAACTGATTTGAACGAAACCAAGAATAAAAAAATGATCAATTCGAATGTCACCCATGGATTCGCCTGTGTGCAGTCAGATGTCGCATTTTGGGCGTAGAGTCCGATCCGAGTGCCTGCGGTCGGCTTAAGACAAACCTAGATCACGAAGACACGCATTGTACATTGTAAATAGTAGTTCGGAAAAAAATTGAGCGAGATGCCGAAGATCACGCGGAGATCTCCAGATCAGAATTCTCCTCGTTTTTTGTTTTGTTTTTTCATCGTCATGTTTTGTACACGTATGTCTCCGTCTTTTTTTACATCACAATTGAAGCGAACAAGATAATTGCGCTGGACCCGATCGTCCGCTGATCTTTTGATAGGAAAAATACAATAGACTAAAAAATATACAAAAAAAAAAAAAGAAAAAAAGCAAAAAAATGAAGATGGAAATTCCACACAGCGAAATTGCGTGTACCGATCGCTCAGGCTCGACCTTTTCATACCGAAAAATATTATGAAAATCCACACATTCGAATAGCCATTGTGTCCAAAAGATAAACGTTTTACAAAAATGAAACTATTTAAATGAAAAAAGATAGGAAAAGGAGATCAGGAATTAGCTGCAGATGAGGATTACATTTAAAGTCTAGTCGCGATGAAAAAAGAAAATAAAGAAGAAAAAAAGAAAATGGTAGGAAAGGATCCCGCGCGAGTGTTCGGTGCGAAATAAGGAAATTTTCTGTACCGCGCATACATTATATACCGTTTGACCAAACCAGCAGCAAAAATCACGTGCAGTGCGAACTGCATGTTCCGAAACACGCGATATGGACAACCGACAACTATCAAAAACAATAAAGAGTATTATTCTATATATAATGACTTATTTTATTATTCCCCTTATCATCCTATAATTTAGTATTGTTTATTATTTATTTAATAGTCAGCAAAGATTTAACGTATTCATTATGTTAATTCTAATTGAAAATATATAGAATAATTTATTAGGCAATGTAAGTTTAGTCAGTAATTGTAATTATATTTTTATTTACATATTATTTTGTTGAACGACTTTCTTTTATAAATTTTACGTAAATGTTGAATTTTAGATTATAATAATACAAATCGTTCAGTACTGGCGTTCGCTCGAGCATTTGGACTTGGCTCTTGAGCTATAGCCACTAAAAAAACACACACACATAATACAAATCGTAGGTGAGTACATTTAATTTACACTTATTTGTTTATTCTGTTCTAACGTACAGGAGTTTAGAGAAATTGTTACGCGATCTACGCAAAATACCTTTTGCGAATCTACATGTTTGAATCTTTGGTAAATAAAAACAAAACAAACAAAACGAAAAAAAAAAAAAAAACAATACAATGCCATCTACGAAAGTAATGATTCTCTTACCAGTTATGGAAATCGCCTGAAAACAAACATTGCATCAGTCGGTTTCTGACCTCTAAACTAAGTAGTTTTCAGTTCCAAACTTATAAAATATATATATATTTTTTTATTCAAAAGATTAATTACATTCTCATTGTTTTCATCATAGTTTTACATTTCAAATACTATAATTTTTTATCTCATAGCGTCATAATATAAACAATACATGAATACTATTCATCTTTAAAATTAGTGATGGCAACAATGAAAACTTTGTTTGTTTACATATTTTGTAAGAGAAGACAATTAATGATACTTGCTCCGTCTATTAGTTGTGCGTTCCCGCCAATTCGTGATGCAGCAATCGACCAGTCTCTCCTATACCTTGTTTTAAGTCTAACCATTGTAGTGTCAACTTTTAAGTTTGTCCGTGTTTTTTTATTTATTTTCGCGGTTTTGTTTACGTTAGACAGTTTGAACGTTTTTACCATCAAAAGTGCATCAGTGTTTAGCTTTTTATTTCCACTTAACCTATTTTCAAATCTGAATATGAATGAGTAAATCAAATTTGCTGAAAGGTTCTACCGATTTTTACTGTTATGGCTCGTGGTTGGACGCTGAGGTAAAGCAAAGATTTTATTAATTTAAGTAATACAAAAATTATAAAGGAATGTGTATAACTGAAAAATAATTAACACGTAGCAGAAAATTCGTATAAAATTTCAGTACTTTTCTTAGGAAAAAATTATAAATTCAACTACCCAAATAGTCCATTATAATTTGTTTAAAAAAGATAAGATTTGATTTAAAAAAGATAAAGTAAAAAGTTCATATTCAATGTATTTAACTGTAAATATAATTTTATAAAACATCTAACATCGTTATAATTAATTTCATCACTTTAAAAATAATTTCAGTACACTGCCTATGAATCCAGAGTTGATATAAAGAAAGAAAAGTATGGCAGCAGCAACAGCAATATAGTGAATCACGCGCAACTTTGTATGACGTTTCCGTGCTTCTTCCAATGTGTCCATGGGGTCTTTGATCGAGAAGACTCTTAATCCACGCCAAAAATTAATACAATATTCTTCCCAGTTCAGTTCACGTAAGTCACAAAAAAATATCTCTTGATCCGCTGGTACCATTCTATCCCAGACTTTTGCCATCATTTTGACATCTATATTGAATCCGGTTACAGCAAAATGTAGTAGTGCTCGAGCCATTTTTTGCTTTTTCAAAAGTATGGGCACCAGACTGAAAAGTTAAACCATTTTTTGTAACAGTGTATTTTCTTTAAAGTTAAATTTCTATTAAAAATTTATTATAATTGAAACAATTCAGAATAATAATTACAATGCATTTATGGTATCCATTTAATTCTTGAAAAATGAGATAAATAAAAAGACTGCATTTATTTTCATTTTTGAAAACAATTCGGGATACCCTGCGTTGTAATTTTATCTCGAATAAAGTTGTTTATAATTGTAATTGATATGTTTCAATAGAATATTATAAGTCCAACATTATTTCCATGATAACTATAATATTATTTATCACATTTCCTCATTAAATCGCTTGAATATTGAAACATAAATACCATGGCGTTTTGCCACAAACAAGGGATATTGCATCCATTATCACCGCTGGCAAAAAGTGACATAAAATATGTCCCAACAAAAACATTGCGTAACATCTTGTGATGACAACGTTAGGGTACCAAATGCTCTTCATCGACGGCTCCGCTCTTACGTATGGCTTAATATTTTCGTAAATGCGTCTTAAAGTTATTGGATTAACTTTGCTTGAGCCATAATTGAAAACCGAAACGTGCTCATATTTTCTGCAAAGAAAATATTAACAACAAAATATTATTCTGATACTTGCATAAAGTTAATAATTTTTTCTTTTATTCAAGTAATTAAACTACATATTCAACTCAATCTGAATAAAAAGATATCTTTTTTCTTTTTATAAAATTGTTCTTTGATTGCAAATTTAAAATGTTTGAAATTATTTTTTAATATGAATTCAAAGTTAGAGAAATGTTCGTAAAAATCTGTATATATTTCCTTTGAAAGTTCTCTTGATTGTAACACAAAATATTGAGTTAAATATCAAGAGTAAGAGAAAATTGATCGGGGGAAGCTCTTCTTTCATTGAAAAATAAGAAACAAAAAAAATAATAAATCTGATGTATATACGTATATCAACTAACTTATTTTTTACAATGTCCCACGTTAAAGCAAGAAGAGCATTTGTGCACATGTCTACGGGTACGACGTCGAAAGGTTCATCTTTCGTGTAACCCACACGAATGTATCCTAATCCCATGGCAGAAAACGCCGCTGCCGGACCGCTTAAATTGTCACACCATCCTGGGAATGGTTCCTTGTATGATGGAATCACTAAAACAATTTATTACGTTATTCAATTTTTGTTATTTTAAACCACCAATTTATAACATTATTTTACTTATGATTCGAAATTGTTTATAAAATTAATTAAATTTTAACATATTCACACAATTTAGAAATTAAAAAAAGTGGAAATAATCAAGTCAATGAGACAATATCTACTTTTTGTCACATTGTGTGAAATATCAAATGATTACCATAATTGTAATATAAATTTTGAAGTAATATTACTTATTTTATCATATTTATAAATACAAGAAAATATTCACTGTATAAATTCTCATTATATATGATTTACATCTAATAAGTTGAAAGTTTTACAAATAATTAATGCCAAATATTATCATTAGTAATCAATTGACGCCTTTATACATTAGGCAAAACACTGTTTAAATAATTAATTGTGATTGGAACTACAATAGAAAATTGTGCATGTTATACCACCCATTAAGAAGAATTAATTTATAAAGTATAATTCATTAAAAAATGTAATTGTACATATTCTTATCGAACGTATATTTAATCCTTAATTATGTACGCCTGCTGACCGCCAACCATACAGGCAACAAAGAGTGTACATTGTACATTTATCTGTTGTGAATCGTATTATAAGAACATTTCAGTTTTTTACAACCATTAATAATACATGAAGACAAAACAATTGTTGCATTTTTAGAGATTTCCTAGCTTTTTATCGATTGATCGGTATACAAATGATTGCACTGTAAAATGTATGCAATGTTGACAAGTCACTAATGTTGCTTAATTTATCAAATGTTTATTTGCAATTTCAAATCTTTTTTAATTGTCTTTTTAAGCATTCATCTTTTATTACTTTTTTTTGAAAAACTACTATATTTACAAATAATGTATACAAAATTTGTTAAAATAAAATCTGCATATGCAAAAATTTATTCGAATGTTTCCCGTAATTGGAGTAAACGTGTTCTATAAGGCAAAAATTGCATGTATTTAAACTAAACAATTCAAAAAGTACCCCAAATTGTGGGGAATAGGTCTATAATTTTACTACTGTTTATATTTTTTTTAGTTTAATTACTTGAAAATTTTGCCTTACAGAACAAGCTTATTCCAATTAAGGGAAAAACTCGGTCAAAATTTTTATCAGTGTATCATCCAACAGCCGAGAATCAATTACATCCAATCAAATCCTACTAGTTACAATTCGAATTTTTTTCTTCTCAATTGTATTAGTATCTATTTTCTATGCAATTGTTCGAAACTAGTTGAAACTTTGATCATGGGTTCAAATATAAATATTAAATTTTAAAGATACACCTGTACTGGGTCTATATACCGCGCAACTGAAGCTCGACTTTCTGCCATACTCCCTGACCAAGTCTTCGGCCGCAGCCTTGGTAAACGTATATACATTGGGCCACTGGCCAAGAATCATTGGCAATGCGTCGTCGTTTAAACCAGCCGCGTTTTCGGTATCGGCTTGCACAATATCTGAAACCATCTTAACGTCTGCAGGTGCCGGATAAAACACCTCTTCCAGCTCCAACTGATAGCTGTGCGAATATACCGAAGATACGTAAATGAAGGCTACGAGTTGCTTGCAACCCGTGGCTAGGTCCAACAGTTTCTTCGTCCCAAGAACATCAACTTGTAAAGACTCTCCCATCTTTTCATCAAAAGTCATTCCCGCATTGTTCACATAAATAATGTCCACTTCGTCGAGGATTTTCTGTTGGTCTTCCTCACTTAATCCCAAATTCGATTCTTTCAAGTCGCCTTTGAGTGGTGTTATTTTCTCCATAAAATTTGGTTTAGATTTTCGAAGGTTATCAAAAATCTTGTGAATGAAAAAGGGAACATTAATTGTACGGAAGATTCAGTGTATGGAAAAATTTTTATATCATGCTCAATTAGAAGTGAAATTCGTTGCGACTGGTTACAGTATATAAGGACAGATTTAAGGTTTTAGAGACACAGTACACATCTAAGCTTTGCTCATGAATACATGGATGTGTACAGAAAGAAACGCCGGTATTTTTTTCAAACACTTTGAAAATTTCAAATTCATAATATTTAAATTTTGAAATTTTCATTCAAATAATAATTCAATTTAACAACAATAAAATCGGCTGTTAATAATAAAAAATAGAAACAACATGAAACAATCATTCGAACAAAAGATAAAAATATAGTTACAAATTTTAATAATCATCGATGAAATTAAATTTAGAAATTATAATGTTTTATATAATTTATTGAAGGATTGTTGTTTGTATTTAATAATAAATGTATCAGAAATACTGAAATGAAATACAGTTTTTCTGTTCGACGTTGCTTGAACCGGATGTTATTTCATGTGACCTATTTTAGTTTACATAGTACCTTATTACGAATTGTTTTCATTCATGTATGACATTAAATCAATTTGCACTTTGTAAAGAGTATTGTAATTAATATCATTTTAAAAATAAGTAAGAAGTTAACTATATCATTATTATACATAATAAAATCTATAATTTCTTGTTATAATCACATTATATAAACTCATTTGTCTATATCTATTAAATCAATTATTTGTTTGAAAGTCATAAAAATAATATTTGTTTTCTCTGTTTAAATATAAAATATAAGTTTTTTATACAAAATAAAAATATTCGTACCACGTCATCATGCAATTCGTTCATTTGCGTCTCCAATGTTATATTTTCCTTCGATTGCGTTAATAGATAAATTTTCTTAATATCATCGCAACTCCGTAGTAATTTTTCCAGTAAACACTTGCCCAAAAATTCTGTTACACCGGTAACAAAAATCGTTTTGCCTGCGAAAAACTTTTGAATCTGACTTGTGCCGATTTTCGGGGCAACCGCTTCAGTAT